>SRMA01026667.1:0-67779 GCA_007224835.1 Danionella cerebrum
AAATGTTTTTTTTTTTTTTATTAAAATGGTTAAACTGTGTCAACAGTACTTTTACAGCTGAGACAAACCAGTCTCCGTTCTTCTAGATCAATAGAGCCCAGTCTGATGGGTTAGAAGGCCAATTAAGAAAGATATATAGGAGTATATTAATAATGATGGTGGTTATGGATGATTTATCAGATCATACCAGTGTGTGCCTCCAAACTTGGGGTTTGTTTCATAGGTTGTCTTATTTCCAGGAGGAGAAAGACGGGGACAAATCTGTCCAAAGACTGCATGATTATACCCACACCCTGTGCACCTCTAGCCAGACCTGAGTGGAGCGGCAAAACCAAAATATTTTGTTTCCAAACAAGATGGAAAAAGTCAGTATTCATCAATGACAAGGGACAGGCTTTAAATCCTGTTGAGCTGGCGGAACTAATCAGGACTTCGAGACTGCCTTTACCAACCCCTCCATTCGGCATTTCCCAGTTAAGAGTAGAACGTGTTCATCGCTCAAGATCATCCGTGGTAAAGCCTCTCAATATTTTTGACAAAGGGCTGGAAGAGAAAGCTACACCAGAAATCGCATCCCGGTAACCGCAGCAACCCATGCGTGGTGCGCTAGTCTGAAACGTGCTGTTAGTCCGGTGTCTTGGACGAGTCTCGTTCTGAAGTGTGTTTAAGTGTACTGATGCCGTTCTTATTTTGTTTTGTTTTCGAGAAAAATATATTCAGGTCTTCCTAGTCTTCATTGAAAACCAAGTGCTTTTCTGTTTTATGAAACAGTCGTTTGTTATCAATGGTGTTTAGAAGTGACATGAATTATGCAAGCAGCTTTCTCAATCTCAGAGATGCACATTGCGTAACAAGTGTCTGTTTTAATTTGAATTCTAAACTGCCAAATGCTTTTAATCCACAATAATGGAAATGTCCTCTTAAGGTGTGTTTAGTCTAGAATTTAACAGGCTTATAGTTTCACTACATTCCCCCCTTTTGTTTTTTTTGTTTTTTTATCTTTGGATTCACAATAACGATGCTGTCTTAAACTTGAGGGTTTGATGTTTGAGCCAAATTGAGTAATAAGGAAAACCCTTAATGAAGCACAAGCTTTGTTGCCGATGACGAAAGCAAACGCACTAAGAACTTCAGACTTTCTCTAAATCCTTTGTTTTTCCTCCTCAAGACTGCTTGCCAACACAACATACAGAAAGCAAACTGGCCAGTTCAGGATACATCAGTCTTTACATTGAGTAGAGTCCTCTCCTGGTTTCAGGTGATGACGCAATTAAAGGGAACACAATACTTAGGTAAACCATTTCATTCTCCCATTCACCCGATCTCCATTTGCATAGCACAGATTACTGATTCCAGTTAGACCAGAAGCACTTGCATTCAAATTGTCTGTTTTAAACTAAAGTTAAATTGGGTTTTAGGCTGAATTGGCTAGGAACTATACACTACTCTGGCACAGCATGGATGCAGCTGGTGCACGCAATACCTGAAAATAACAATGTTTACAAACATAACAAAGGCGGTTCAACCGTCAACACTTTTGTGAAAGAAAGTTCAGTAGTTAATTACTTACAGATCCCAAACCTATATATTTGTCTATTGCCATCAACCTTTCTATCTATATCTGACCTGTATCTACAGTGGTACCCCGAGATACAAAATGAATCCGTACATTTCGTATCTCAAATCAAGTTTTACATGTAACACCTAATCCGTGCAATGGCTCTCAGGTACAACAGTATAAGTTGATATTAAAAAAATGGAAAACCATTTTTTTCGTATCTCAAAGCAAAATGTTTCCTGTGAGACCTTTCCTTTCTCGAACATTTTGTAATTCGAAGCATCTCGGGGTACCACTGTATATCCATTTGAAATGGAATACCCTGCAGAGGAGGTTTTGGAGTGGGATGGACATGAAGGTGGCTAAACTGACTACCTACCCCTAATGCACATAACCACGGCTAATGACGCACTGGAAAATAGCAATGAATTTGATTATTTTCAGACATTGCATGTGTTCTTGCACCTGCTGTGGTCCTGTTACTGCAGAAAAGTGTAGTAGTAATAATGTATACGTTTCATTTAATGTATAAAAGAAAATCCAGCTTTTAATCAAGAAAGTTAATGAAACTGATCATTTTGAATTTACATGCTTTTGCTGTAATCCGGTTCAAGAATTATGCTCAAAGAGTAGATCTGGAGAAGGCTGCATAAATTAGCTGGGAACATTGGAGATTGAGAATATTTCTAGTAATGCACAGCTAGCACCTTTTTATGTTCAAGTACATTCCTTAAACATCACTTTTTCCTCTGATGAAAGCCGCTCGGGCTGCAATTGAACAAATTATGCATATCTGAATCACTTTGTTCGTGTTCGGACTCAGACTGTTTTATCACGAGGAATGACAAACCACTTTTGTTTTGTCTTTCTATTATGATGTTTGTTTTAATCTTTGATTTCTTGGCTGTAAAACCTGGTTTGTGGTTGTGACCGGTTTGGGTTACTGCAATGTCACACAATACTGTGAATCCTTAATACATTCCCATGCTCCCCTATAACATTTCGAGATGTTACTGGTAGTTAATGGCAACATTATCAACTTGATTTTATATGACCTTCCAGAAGTCATCATTTGTCTGGGAAATAGAGCAAACCACTTTTGGTAGTTCCTGTACAGGTGCCCAGAGTGCCTTCAACATTTTTCACACTCTCTTGGCTCCACCTACTTGTCTTTCCCCAACAGCTATCAATTGCGCATAACTTGGGCAAGCTCGTAAGCACATTTTGTTGTGGTTTTGATGGTTAACGTTAACTGGGTGTATTGATGTGCTTGTATTGGTCCTGTCTGTTTTAAATGTATCATTAAAAAACGCCAATAGACTACGAATAAAATGTTCGAAGAATTGCCAAAAAAAAACATGATTGGTCTGTAAAATTAAAATGCCCTAGTAATGCGTTAAAAATTTATTAAGGCAATTGTAATAATTTGTGAAATGTATGATGGGCGGAGCCTGTATTGATTCACATAATTGGAAAAAGTTTATGGTTTTCTGGCTTTATGCACTTTTATAGGAACTTGCTAAGTATTATTTTGCAACTGTTTAAGTGTATGCTCCTTTTTCTTTACATTACTTCGTTCCAGGACTGTTTCAGGCAGTGACTGTGTCTTAATGTCATGTAACACTCCCCTTTCCTGTCATCTCTTGGGTCACTGTGTAGGAAACTGGACTTGTACCAAAATTCTTGTTTTCCATTTCAGCCTTGACTCTTAAGATGGATCGGATCAAAAAGAACTCCTACGACAGCCCCCAGAATCTGCTCAACAAAAGCATGCCTTCTTATGCAAATTTTTATATGAGTTTTGTCACTTTTTTTCACATGCATTCATTTTTTTAGTTTGTTATGCTACAAGTTTGTCACTTTCCTTTTTACATGGTGAAGACGATGCCAAAACTAGCTATTTGCGGCTCTTGTATTTTACGTTTAAGTATGAACAACACTTTCACAATGCTGACTGTAGAATCATCAAAGTTCTTTCGTGCAGTTTCAGAAGGGAACCGATACTTTCATTCAAGTCTGCCTTTGCTAGCATACCATGCTGAATGTTCTTGAAATCGAAGGGTGCTGGGTGGGTTTCGTGGGTGTTATCGTAGGTTGTACAAGACTATATAAGTTGACAGGCATTGCTCATCTTGCAGAGTGCATGTCTAGGTTTGCGTCCTTACAAGGACGAGTGAACTTAAGATAGCCACGCTTTTGATTTCTCAACCCAAAGAGACTGCAAACGTGCGTTTTGCTTGGAACACCTTTTATATGCATTGTAGAAACATATCATTAACGTGTATGATTTCTGCTCTGGCTCTGATGTGTGGGAGACGTTATGTGGTGTACAGTTTATGCATAGCATTGAAGCATTCAGACCCATTCCAGAAGTTCATCTTGTCACCTTGATCTCAATGGAGTGTAGACCATTCATGTTTATGGTGCATTATTATTCCTTGATGACCAAGAAGTCATTGTTTTTGTTCACTTTTCATACTACTTACTCAGTCATGATTGTGGCCTTCTTGTACTGTTGATGCATTTCATTTCTATTGTCGTGACTTCCCTGGTGTTGTGCACTGTATGTGTGAAGAAGAGTGATTGGAAAGTTACCTCATCTACAGTCAACTGTCCATACATAAAGCATTCTTTCTGTGTGCAAAAAGTGAAAAAAAGAACGGAATAACTTCCATTCTATGAAACACAACAAGAAACATTGTAGCGAGTTATTTAAAAGAAAAAAAAAAGTTCAACCAGTGTGCTGAACGGTGTGTAAATTGTTTATTACACAATATGAATATTTGTAAAAATTGTTTGTATTTTTTCATAATGATTTTAAAACAAGTGTGAATAATTTTTTGACCTTTTTTTTCCTGTTACAAAATTTTGTTTTCTGTCTTATCCCCCCCCCCCTTTACTTGTCCGCCTGACATTGTGAGTAAGTCAGTTGGTTCGCACCTCTCCTGTATTGAGCCTGTGATGAGTTCTTTGTATGCAGTGTTTTGAAAATACTGTAGGAAACATGGGAGGAAATTGATATTAGGAGCATTTGATCAATTTGTATTTATTTATTTTATCATTTTCTTAATAAATCGACAAAGGATATCCGGCTCCTGTTTCTCTTGGTTTATATTTGGCTAAAAGAATCACTTTATAAAAAGCATCCTCACTGAAAATTTACAGAATGTGCTGTTTTGTGTATTTATTTTACAGTAGTTTGTAACCCTTAAAAGCTGCCCTGGTCCATGTGCCAATCACAGCGGCTGTTTTGAATTTAAAAAAGGAATGATGTAATCCAGCTATTGTTTAAGTTGAATTTAAATTTAATGCATAGGTTTCAAAAAGGTTATTAGTTTAAATATTTTTGGTTTTAAACTAACAAAATGAGTTATGACTCATAATTTGCAAGGTTGTTCGAATTAAAATCTGAGAAAATACACAATCGTCTTTCAGTTTTGTTTTACAAACCACAAATCTATTGATTTAAAATGAAGTACAATAGCTGTGATATTGCTTGTATTTTTCAAAGTTTTGGAACTAATATCACATTGAAAAAAGTGAAGGGAACCACAAATAAGTGCTCACCTGTTTGTCTTTTTAAACAGTTTTCACATTGTTTTTACCTTTTTCTTTGCTTTTGTGGGAGATATATGATGAGAATATTCAGAATTTTACTTTTCCACTGCATACTACACCCTTTAGCTGCACTTTTTTATACTAGTGTGTATGAGGTTTTAAAAGCGTTATCCATTCTCTTGTTGATTGCTGACTGGTCAGTTTAGGGGTTCACAGATTCGCCAGAAAGAATCACCACTTAATAATAAAAATTCATAGCTTCATAGTGGTTCGCAAGAGGTGTAACGAGACACTCTGTTTACAATACCTCCCTCGATATGATATTTTACAACACTATTTTGAACAACTATTGAACCTGTTACTATAATGAACAATCATTGGAGAAAAAAAAATTCTGTATTTGGACTTTGTGGGGGTATTACAAATTTAGCGCTTTGCAATTTAATTTGTTTCCAATTGTTTTCTTGGTGCATGCTAGCGGTTTTTGATCAGATCTTCCCATGTTTTCTGGGCTTGTTCCAAACGGTTAAGCCCCTGGAAATTTAGATTTTGCATGGAATTTGTTCTCTTCAACATATAAACTTTTATTTTTTTGTGTTCATGCCAATTGTACGTCTACAATCGCGTGACCAACATCATTGGACTTCTTTTTGGTGTTTGCTAATGTGGACTTATGCTTTTCACACAGGTTCAATAAATCCTTCAATAGAAGTTTTATCATTTTACAAGACACCTGAGAGGCAAGAATCTTATACAGCTAGAACTTTTTTCTTGTTTCCCAATTGCATTCTGTGGATGTGTTTCTTCTGTATTTTACTGGTTAACTAATTGTTCCATTTATTTTGATTGATTTGCACATTTATTATAAATTGGTCGTTTTTTTACCATAATTTGTTGAATGATAAAATGGCTTAAACGGACAGTTTATGAGTAGTGTTCGTGATCTGTAACAAGTAATCAAGCGAATAGTTTGAGATAGATTTATCGCTTGCCAAACGGTTATTGCGTAATGTGGCACGTTAAACGCACGACATAACTTTTGTCCATTTCGTGCCAGAGCTGCACAAACCGTGCTTTCTTCCGTTTTCCATGTCATTTCCTGTAATAAAAAGATGGTGGTCACAGCAGAGAGAAGCAGCTGACTGGTGCAAACATTTCGAGATAATAAACTTTGCGTCGCCCGGGACTAGTGAAATTCCTCCGCGTATCTGCCTGGGCGCCGAGTTTACAGGAGGGGCACGCAGCAACTAAAAGAGCACCGAAGACCACCGAGACGCACTGCGTATCTCGAAGAGAAGGCGAGTACATTCACTAGCCACTATGGCCAATGAAAATGGCTTCCGAAAGCGTTCGGCAAATTGCCAGTTGTTTTGCAGAGGTGAAAACAAGCAGTTTGAGCTTCACGGTTTTGCGTGATACGTTTAAAAGCCTTAAATTCAACTTTTTCCTCACTAAACTTTACAGCAGTTTTGTCTTTTAGGAGCTAGTTAGTGCCCTGCTTGGGTTCCTGCACTTTCAGCTCGAGCAGTTTGTGAGTGATCCTGGGTTTGACCAATCAAAGTGCTCGGTTGTGACAAATATTTTGGGACTAGAGTAGAGTTTGTGGCTCGGAATGTCAGTTAGGGGGTTTCCCGCGTCATGGTCCTTGTTTACTAAACCTGCTGACAAAGTGCTTTAGGTTCATTCAAAAAATTAAATGTTTTAACTTAAACATTTCTAAATTGACCAGCCATGGTGATGTCCATATAGCATAATAAATAAATGTATTAATTAATTTTTTTAAGGGAATTATGCTCAAGTAAAGGTGCCAGTACCAGTCAAAGATAAAGTGAACTTATCTGTTCTAAACCAAGTCTGTCTCACATGGCTGGTGGATTGAAGCCAAACTGTGGCGATCACCCCCATGTGGCTGGCTGCAGAATGGTTTCCGCCCAAAAGAGCGGGAAGAGGTGTTGTCACATCGGGTGCAGCGGCCATCTTGTTTGTATCCACTAGGTGTCGCGCTTAGCTTTGTATCTTTTCTGTTAAAAATAATTATTAGTATTCCTTATTAAACACCAATTATTTACGTGTACAACTGTACATATTCATACTTGACAATAGCATATATTACGCCTAAAAAACAATTATATAGGAAAAGATTATATACTTAGGAGTCATAGATATGTTATAGGTATTAAATATATATGGGGAGGTCTCGCTCTGTTTAACGGGTCTATGAAAAAATGTTGCACTTTAAAGATTGTTCCGTCACAAACGGTTTTAATTATTTTTGATGAATGGGAGGAGTGACATCATCGCGTCTGCCATATTTCTTCGGTGACTACCGTTGCCCGTGGTTACTCATTAAACAGAGTGACTCCTACCTAAAGAAATGAAAACTGACAATTACTGTTAGTTGTGTCAGTTTCTTTTTTTATAGTTATAGTAAAAAATGTTAATATTTAGTGTTTCAGAACGAATATTTCTAGATTTATCAGACAAGATGCATAACATAACAAAGTGCGACTTCTAGTGGAAACTAAGATTTCAAACATAATGGCCCCTGCACCCGATGTAATGACATCTCCTTTGGCTTTATACTGTGAACAAAGTTCAGTATTTTTTTTTTTTGTTTTTTTAATTCAATAATTTATTTACCTATGGCTCAATTTTCCCCTAAAAAAAATAGACGGGCCATGTGATTGACAGCTACACAGAACAGAGCCGACTGACCACTGTCAACACGTGAGAAAGAGTACACTGCTAATGATCAAATTCTTTTTTATAATTACTAAATAAGTTGTAAATACCAGGCTGCGTGTGAGCCAGACTGTAGGTGGACCTCTCAAACCATGGCTGACAGAAAGTCGTGTGTGTGCATGTGCACCCTTTCTCTGACTGTCATGGCAGTGACATATCATGCTTGCGGTTGCCTAATATTAGCCCAGTGGTGGTAATTTTGGTGTAGTTCTTTGTGATTGTTAATTTTTTAGTAATGTTGTGGGTTTTTTTTTACATCTTAATTTTACTTTAGCCCTATTATGTCAAAGTGAAAGGAAAACATTACAACCCTCCTTCCTTGCTGGATGATGGCAAGTACCTCAACTGTCCCAGACCAGTCATTTATGGAACTTGAGGCCAAATGCAGCACAAGGTGAGCACTACAAATGTGAGAGCCAAATATTGAGTACAAAAGAAGCGTTGATTCGCAGTTTTTTTTCCTTATATCTACCCAGTGACTTGACAAAGCAATCCAAAGAGCCAAACAAGAAATTAAAAGCTGACCATGAGGATTGCAACAGCTTTTGGTGTAAGTCCTCTTGATTTAAAGAACTTAAACAGGTGTTTAGAAACTATAATACAACTTTTTTATGCAGTCTGTGAAGAGTGTAAGAAGTATTTTTTGGAAGAATGCCCTACCCATGGGCCCCCTGTTTTTGTGCAAGATACCCCTGTGGCATCAGGGGTCCCGAATCGAGCATCTCTCACAGTACCATCAGGTCTCAAGCTTTGCTTTGAGGGTGATAACGTGGATGTCCTTTGTGTGGATGAAAACCTACCAAAAGGGGCACTATTTGGCCCTTATCAAGGACAAATAATCCCTTCTGAACATCCGTCTGGGCCACTCTCCTGGATGGTAGGTTCAGTTAGCACCCCTGTATGTTTTTGTTTATATCTTTGAATGGAAGTCATTTGAATTTTCGTTTGATTTATTTCAGATATTTGATAAAGACAACACTTTTAAATTCATTGATGGGAGTGATGAGACTGCAGCCAACTGGATGAGGTAATGATATGATCATGTCTATATTAGTTGGTTTGCTATGTGATTTGCTTTGAGTAGTAATTATTTCGATGGGAAGTAGGTGTATGTATTCTAAATTATAAAGTGTTTTTACCCACAAGCTTTTGTGCAATGGTCTGTCATGCTCATCGGGGTCACGGCACCAATTCACAATAAATAAATGTTTTCTTGAATGTTTGTCATTGTGATTGTATTAATGCCGTTAGGTTTTCAAATCTATACTTGTTTATTACTCCTAGATTTATTCCAGTGTCCTCTGATGAGAGTCAAAAGAACCTGAGCGCATTGCAACATGGAGGTCAAATCTACTTCCAAGTGTCTCGTAGGTTGAAGGTGGGGGAGAAACTTTGCGTTTGGTACAGCAGTGAATACATGAGGCGTCTGGAGAGTGTATCCCGGAACAGCATGGACTGCATTCTGGATAGAGGTGAGATTTATATTTAAAGGTTTGCATTTTAACTCCTGTACAAACAGTTTTTCTTGTTTGCCTAAAGCTAAACACGTAAGCCAATGCATGTTTTTAACGAAATTTTTAAAATGTCATCCATGTCTCTTCTACTCTGCTCCATTGTCAGGCATTGCACTTCCTTCATGAATAGAACATGTCCATGGTGTCTTCAGTGGTACACTCACTTTGTGATTTGTGTCAGGTGCCACTCTCTTTGTAGCAGGTGCCACTGTGTTGTGTCAGGTGTTACTGGCTTGCCACTGATTTGTGATTTGGGTCAGGTGTTACTCTCTTTGTGGTAGCTGCCACTGATTTGTGGCAGGTGTTACTCTCTTTGAGTACTCACTTTCTTGCCAGGTGTCACTGATTTGGGATTTGTGGCAGGTGTTACTCTCTTTGTAGCAGCTGTCACTGATTTGTGGCAAGTAATTTTGTGGCAGCTGCCACTGATTGGTGGCTTTTTGTGTTTTTGATTATTGACAGGTGCCACTGGTTTGTAGCAGGTGCTTTCGTGGCATGTGAAGATAAACATGCATGTGGACATTTTGTTTGGGTACTTTAAAAATTTTAAATTGAACATTAAAACTTTCTGAGTCTGGGGTGGCACAGCGGCGCAGTGGCTCGACGGTGACCTTCCTGGAAGCCCTGGAAGGAGTTTGCATGTTTCCTCCGGGTACTTCGGTTTCCCCCATAATCCCAAAACTTGCGGCAGGTTAATTGAAAAATCTAAATTCCCCCTTAAGTTATAAATGTGTGAGTGTGTCTTTCCCTGTGATGGACTGGCAACCAGTCCAGGGTGTACCCCCGCCTCTCGCCCAATATGCGCTGGAGATGGCACACTGGCAGACCCCGTGACACCAAAGCGGGAATAAACGGGTTACAAAATGAATGATTCTGGTTCTTTGCACCAAAAAAAAAAAAAAAAACACATAATCTAGTAATGAATAAGTTATTTAATCAATGGAGTTCTCTATATTTGAGCCCCCAGAAGCTCAAGTTGAGTTACCCCCGGTCTAAACATCATAAAGACATTACTATGGCTGTTACAAACTTCTCAGTGAAGAACACAATGCCATTTGTTATGGTGAGTGGCGTGGGTTCAGGAAAATATCATACTCCCAAAATATTAGAGTTTTATTTAATAGTTCACATTTCTGGTTTGTAAATGCTAAATACAAATAAAAGTGATCATAATTTTAGTACAGTTTTTACTTATAAGAGCCTGGATTATAGACTTTGCAAATTCTGTTTGTAGACACAGATACAGACATCCATTGTGTTCGCTCTTGGCAGCTTTTTCATAGCTTTTTAATACATATCAATATCGGAAAGATATCATGTAGACCTAAATTGAGAAATATATTGTAATATAAATGTTTGCCATATCGTCCAGCCCTAGTCTGAACTTGAAGTTCTCGACAATCAAATTTGATGTGAAAACAAACAGTAGAGAGACTAAATACACCAATCTGAAGCTTTGCGCAAGAACGTGCCTCAGCAAAACCATGGGCATCAACAGGACATCACACATCAGGCCGAACGAGTAGGTTTTTTTTTTTGCAAGGATAAGCAGGGTCTTATGTTCAAAAAGACTAATTGTATTGGTAATAAACCTTTATGTGATTCACTACGAACAGGAATGTTGTCAAATTGGAAAATTACCAATCCTAGTGATCAAATGGTCACTGGTTCAATCCACAGATGTGATCTTACATTCTTCCAACTTTAGGAACCATAACTGGTATGATTTTTGTGTGTGCACCTGATTGGGTGTAATACAGAGCACTGTTCCCAGTACAAGCCACTCCATAACTGGCTATTACTAGGGGCTGATATTTAAAGCCAATTTCACTTTGGCATTACATTACTTGTACAAAAAGTAATTGAAAAATTAAATGAGAGTTCAAACGGAATTATATTCCAAATTTAGCCAAAAAGTGCCCAGAAGATTTGTTTCAGATCAGCAAAACCTAGAGGTAAGTGGTTTCGGCTTTTCAATAATAAATGTTTTCTTTGTACCTTCATATTTTTATCTTGAAAAACCTGTTAAACTCACTTGTTAAAATGCAACATATTGTGTTGCAGGAGGAAAATCAGAAGAGTGGGAGGAGCCCAAAGGCCCAGTGTTGAGATCTGCAATGTACGGCAGAAGAACCCTATGTAAGCATGGAAGCGATGAAGCGGAAAACTGTCCCCAGGCTAAGAAAAAGAAGATTGACCTCATTTTCAAAGATGTCCTGGAAGCATCTCTGGAGGCTAATCGAAGTCAGAACAGTCCCCTAAACAGCAGCTTGTCTTTTCATAGAGCAAGAGCAAATGTCTGCCAGGATGATTCAGAGAATAAAGACTCCATCTTTGCCTCTGGTTTGACACACCACGAGAGCAGCTTTAATTGGAAATACATAAAAATGGAAAATACAGAAGAAGAGGAGACACTTGCCAACGAAGAACCATCAACATCTTTCTGTTCAAACTGTGTGAGGCTAAAGCGTCGGATCCGTGAGTTGGAGGCGGAAGTTCTCCATCTCAGAGGCCTTGGGAATGCTGAAGTTAAGCCTGTACTGACATCCGAGCCACTTCTGTCTGACAAACTCAGAGGTAGGTTTGGAGTGGCCGCCATGGATTTGCACGTTTTTCTTTAAATTTTTCGACTATGTTTTTAAAAAATGTGTTAATCTTGAAAGTGCACTCCAAATTAAAAGACTGCTTACAGAAATACGTTTAGTGAGTGTTTTATTTTTGAAACAAGCCTCCTAAATTTCCTGCTTATGATCTGTTAACACCAGACACAGATCTGAGGGTCTGTGATTTCAATGCAATGAACAGAAGCAATTCCGTAGAGCGAATAATGTGAGCATTTCCAGCGTTTGATGTATTAATACTGCATATAACCTGTAACAAGGGTGGTTCTAGTAGAGAGGGTGTAGACGTATTAATAAAAACTAAAAAAGAAGGAAATCTTAGTAACAATGTGTGGACAGTCATAACTGCATAATAAATTTTCGTACTTTTACAGAACCTGAAATAAGATATAAGCATGAACGAAAGCATTTTCCCTGTGCATGATCGAAAGAAAATGCTCCACGCCCTCATAGCAACAAAACGAAAGCAAATTCCATGCAAACAAACAAACAGATGAAAGCAAATTCTGCCTGAATGCACGGAAGAGATAACGTCGAACGAAAGCAAACTCCTCACACATACACAAACTAAAGAAAACTCAGCGCAATCAAAAGCAAACATCGCACACATGCACGGACGAAAACAAACCCTGCACTGCATGCAGTAGTTTTCGAAAACCTTGAGCCAATTCCAAACTACTGCATGTAATATTTTGCAAGTGTTTTAGATCACATAACCATGGGTTTAACCAACTAGTGATGCTAGCTAATAGATATTCATTCAAACTCAAAATTCTTCGGTTTTACATATTGCTATCTTAAAATGAGGTATGTACAAAACGGCTTAAGATCTATCAATCTATCTCACTCCGCAGTGGTTTGCCCAGAGATGAAAAAGTACAGTACGTTTAATTCAAAGCTACAGAAATACGACTAATCTACCTAGTTTTAATTTGGGTTCTCTTTTATAGATGCCATGACACCCATGCCATCAGCTTTTGAGGAGGATGACCAGGATGTCGATTCTGCCGATGAATCCGTTACTGCAGACCTCATGGTGGCAGCAGATGAGACTTTAAAATTCTCAATGGGTTCAGGACGACGGATTCGCAGATTCAAACAGGAGTGGTTGAAGAAGTTCTGGTTTCTTCGTTACTCGCCCACTCTGAATGAGATGTGGTGCCACGTATGCCGCCAATACACCGTCCAGTCCTCCCGCACCTCTGCATTTATCATTGGTTCCAAGCAATTTAAAATACACACCATTAAACTACACAGCCAGAGCAATCTGCACAAGAAGTGTTTGCAGCTTTACAAACTTCGAATGCACCCAGAGAAGACTGAAGAGATGTGTCGTAACATGATGACCCTTCTCAACGCTGCCTACCATCTGGCTATGGAAGGGCGGCCATTTTCCGATCTGCGACCCTTGACAGAGCTGCTTAAGAAGTGTGATTTAAAAGTGCTGGATCAATACATGAATGAAAAGGACTGTCAGATTCTCATCCAACACATTGCCCGAACGTTCAAAGAGGATTTGGCTGAAAAGATTCGCCTTTCGCCATTTCTAAGCATCATTATGGATGGTCAGAACGATGACCTCTTTGCGGACACCGTTGCTGTTTACGTCCAATTCACAAACCCTGATGGCTTTCCTGCTACCGAGTTCCTCTCCCTGCAAAAGCTTTATGGAGGCAATGTGGAAGGTTACCTTCAGGCTGTGGATCGTGCCTTTGGTGTCCTTGGGTTAAGACTCCAGGACATGCTTGTTGTTGGCTTGGGAATCGATGGTTCAAACATCTCGTCTAGTCTGAGGGCTAATATTTATGTAGCCATACGCAAGACAGTCCCATGGATTCTGTGTGTACCAGTGATGATCCATCACCCCCATTTGGAAGTTTTGGAAGCCATAAGTGGGAAAGAACTGTCTTGCTTGGAGGAGTTGGAGAACAACTTGAAACAACTGCTCAGCTTCTATCGGTATTCTCCACGAATGATGGCTGAGCTGAGATTAACGGCACCGACTCTCGCAGAGGAAACAGAGCTTCTGGGGGATATAAGGGCTGTTCGTTGGATCATAGGGGAGCCAAATGTTCTTAATGCTCTTGTCAAGGACTATAAGGAGGTGGTTGTTCACTTAAAAAGTATCAGCAGCCAGACCCAAAGAGGAGACGCTGCTGCAATCGCCTTGTCTTTGCTACAGTTTCTAAAGGACTATCAATCAGTGAAGCTGATCTACTTCCTTTTGGACGTTGTTGCCATCTTCTCACGCCTTGCTTGTATCTTCCAAGGGGACTATCTGTTACCGTCACAAGTGGATGCAAAAATTGAGGATACTATAAATGAGATTGGTCAACTGGTGAACTCCCCAGGAGAATACCTCCATGAGTTTGAAAATAATTTTCGGGAGAGTTTCAACGGTGTGGATCTTAAGAATTTAAGGGTTGCCGAGTCCAAGTTTCAATGCATTCGAGAAAAGATCTGTCAGCAAAGTCAAACTGTGCTTGCCCAACGTTTTGATGCGCAAAGTCGGACTGTGGTTCAAGCTTGTCAGGTCCTTGATCTTGCCTACTGGCCACTAAACAGGAATGATTTCAATTATTGTGGAGAGAAGGAGATCCTTGTCATTTTTGACCACTTGGAGGCTATTCCATCTTCTGGTTGTGAGCGCTCTAACGGAAGAACAGACTCTAGAGGAAGTCTCATCGTTGAATGGAGGGATCTCAAAGCTGATTTTTGTAAAGTGAATGGGTTCAAAGAAGTGGTTGGCCACATTTTCAGATACAAGCAACGTTTTCCTCTTCTCAGCCACATCCTACAGATAATCATGGTCTTGCCAACATCGTCAACGTGCTGTGACAAAGGGAGAGTCTCATTGCAGAAAGTGCGTAGGAACATCCGTTCCCGACTGACTCAGGAGCAGACTAATAATTTGCTCACCATCGCTGTCAATGGACCACCACTTGCGAGCTTCGATGGGAAAAGAGCATTGGACAGCTGGTTTGAGGAGAAATCTGGGAATAGCTGTACGGTCTCAACATCCACCACTGAGCAAAAGACCGTATTGCACAATATGGATTTGAATGCAGAGTATTATCCTGACATTTGAAGTATTGGAGCCAATATATTTCCACAAAGCCATTTAAATTGGGAAAAGGTTGATCGGGACTCTAATGTGATTGGCCAAGAAGTTTGACTTTGGCCCTGCTGCTAAAATGACCCGGATCAGCATCTTTTCCAATATCCGGTATCAATGCCTTTGCAAGTCACAGGCACATGAAATGCTTACAATGTTAATGGTTGTATTGTGTGTTGATCTGTGTTTTTTTTCCAAAGAGAAGCTAGTTTGGCGGATTGTTGCAGTATATGAATATTTGCCTGAACATTTAATCAGGGATCGGTGAGTGAACCCTCCTTCTTTTTAAATCTGATGACGGATTAAACAAAGCTTTCGATCAATCTGACTGATTAAACAAAAGCCTTTCTGGTGTTTGCAGATTTTATCTTTTTAATGGAACACCATTTATTAGATAGGGGCTCATTATTCAGATCCCTCCAAGAAAATATGTAGTGTTTTACCCTTTTGGGAGCCATTAACTGTTCTCCTTAGCTTTTAGCATAGCTTATCTTAGATCAATTAATCCAATCAGACCATATTAATACTATATAGTACTATAAATGCAACTCTTTTAGAAATCCAAGTCATAATATTAGTGGAAAGTTAAATGTAGGCTATCTAAGTTAAGTCAATTTCACTATCTAAGTTAACAATTTATTTTAAATGTAATTATAATTGAGATTACAACACAACGTCTGGTGTTAAGTAGAACATGCAATTCTAATTATTATCTCCAGATCTGGGTTGAATAGATTAAAAATGGTAAAGCACTACTTATTTTCTTGGGGTGGAGATGAAGAACTCATTCATTCATTAATTGTCCAACTTGCTTATTCCCTTTTTGGGGTCACGGAGGTCTGCTGGTGCACATTGGCGGGGTACACCCTGTACAGGTCGCCAGTCCATCGCAGGGCAACAGTCACACACACATTCACACCTAAGGGGAATTTTGATTATTTAACTAACCTGCCTCTGTATTTTGGGATTGTGGGGGAAACCCACATGCAAGCACAGGGAGAACATGCAAACTCCTTCCAGTAAGGTTACTGGCGAGCATCGCACCAACAACCTTCTAACTGGAAGGCCACAGTGCTACCCACTGCTCCACCGTGCTGCCACATGTGTGGGTCTGTGTGTGTAAAACCTGCTTCTGATGAATTCCACTAAAATATAAGCGGCCAAATTAATATTATTCATATTTAACCTAAAGGCTTCAAATTTTACTTTCAATTTTCACCACATACATAAGGTTTAAATTGTATTTTATTTTATTTTTTTCACACTGCATTGTCAAAAGTTTCTGCCTTATCATCACATCCTTAAGCCATGGAGTTTAACTTAACTTAAACAAATACATTGTCCTGTTGTTATCTGGGATGAAACCTGTCTCTCCACAACCATTATCTACAGTCATGAAAAGTATTTTCATGTATGAAAGATTTTTTTTATTTTTATTTTTTATTGTCAGGAAGGTTCAGTTTTTTTTATTTTTACAATGATTAAATATCACTCATCCTTAATCTGGGGGAGGGAATACTTTTGGCAGTGTGGTGTACATATACATTGATATATTGATCTTTGGAAAAGACCAGAATACAAGCTTTTTTTATAAGCAAAATTATAAAAACTACTATTAAAACACTTGTATATTCCTTGCACGTCCGGTCAGCAACAATTTTTATAGTCTTGCCACTAAATTACTGTGCAATATATTTCTCTTTGTTGCATCTTTTTGTTTATTCATACTCAGTAGTAAGTTTAGACCTTAAAATTAATGTTATGTCCGTACTGTTTAAGTGATTTGTTCTTGTCATCTCTCCGTGTAATTCTTTATATCTCTGAAGCCAATGCTGAGGTCAGAAAGGACTGACTTTAAACTATGACTTTGGTACTTGTAGTTCTAGATTAAAATTAAATACAATACTTCAGCTTAACTTTATTTAAATCTTTAGAATCTGATTTAAATTGTAATATTGTACATCTGAAAATCATGCTTAATTTTACAGAAATTTAAATGTTAAATACATTTCTATTCTCTTTTGATGAATGTAAATCATCAAGTGAGATGAATCCAAATGTTTTCCCTTTTGATGCATCAAATATTTATATTAGTTATCTGGAAATTTACTTGGTAAACCAAAGTCTGAGTTTTGCATTACACTTGATTTAACTCCACTATATTTAAGTTTAGTTTTTAAATTCAGGATCTAAAGCATGCTTCTCAACTTTGAGAACTTTTGCACACCATAGATCTAATAAAACCATATCTGTAGAGTCTATGATGTCATCCCTTGGTTTCTGAAGATGGTTATTAACAATTAAATTGTATCTAATCAGCCATTACCTCATTGTCATCGCTAAAGTACAATAGCTGTGTATTTAATTATACATAACATTAAGGTCAAACCAACTTAAATGAATAAAAAAATGCACCCCCTCATGGTTGTTATATTCAGCATTACCAATTTAAATACAAAACACCTGTTTAGTGCGTTTTGGGGCTGTTTACTTTGTGGAGACACCAGGCAGATGCAGGTTCTTGTTTATAACACGTTTTTAAAACCATGCCTCAAGTTTGTCCACCGTTCATGCAATCAAGGATCACATATCTTTTGAAAAAGTGACCCTTACTGGTGAAAACTTGCATTTTGTGCCTTTAAGGCTTAATAATAAGCATATATACAAGATTTCCTAAAATATTTAGTTTCGTTGTATCTAAGTGAATGTTTAATAAACACAATTGCTGTGATTTAAATGAATGTTGCCGCACTTCAACAGTGAATTGTCTTTAAATGAGCCAAAGTCAGCTGGATTGAGTTTCACATGTATTTTTCTTTGTTTTGACTCATTAATCTTTTATACAACACTGTTCATGCCAAATAAAAATGTATGTATTCTCATTTTTCTGGCTCTGAGAAATAATTTGATGTAATTAAGAGTGATTTTTAATATAATAAAATATGACCTTTGAAGTGAAGTCTTTTAATTTAGGAATATGTTTGAGGTATATGTTTAAGAATGCCAATCACATATTAAATATAGAATATATTAGGGCTGGGTAAAAAAATAGTGATTCTCTGATTTTAATCGATCTTCAGTTTAACGCAACAATATCGATTCGAGAAATTCTGTGTGTAACCTATTATTTATGTAGATGTGTATTTTAGTAATAAACTTAAGTTGGAGAGTTTCAGTTACCACCATTTATATCAAAATTTGGATTTCATGTCTGCAAAACTTACATTTTAAATGAAATATTTATAGCTAATCGATATCAAGCTCAGAGAGCCAGACACAGACAAACAGACACATTATTTACAACGCAGCAGCAAGCACCGCAGCCAAACAAAGATCGTGTTGATATTCTGCTTGTCTGACCAGAGCTTCGTTGTTTATCTCTGCCTCCATTTGCTCCGATCTGCCTTTGAGAGGAATCCAATCGTCTGACTTTCTTTTGGTTTCAGCAATGTGACGCATGACGGATGATTTTCTGTTCCCTTTGCAAATGTAAGAGAAAAGCAGCTCTTGTTTTGCCCCCTTTCAGTGTTTTAAATGCATGTGCTTGACCCAGATTGTTCCTCTGTTCTTACTGTTACACTTTCACTGTTGTATTTTCTATCTTTTCAGAAAACTGAGGAAGGCATTGAGATGTTTTTGAATCGAGTGCGTCCATGACTGCAGAATGGCTCAGGGAAATGTGACACAGGCCTTATTGTGGCCAGCAGCTGCAACCCTGAGAAACCCAGCAGAATGGACTGGTTTTAATGTTACTGGTTAGCTGTTGATAAAGAACTACTTGGTTTTATTGTTTCTTTTACCAAATTCCTGCACAGTAGAATACTCGGAGTAATAGAAACTCTTCCCAGATTGTGTTTGATCCCTTTCTGAAATGGTGGGTAAATTGACAGTAGTAAATGAACACTACTGGTATCAATAGTGTGGACTAATACAAACTACACCAGTGTTCTATGTGATTTTAGTTAACACCGTTTACAGTTTCATAACTGGATGCGGCACTTGTTATACACATGTTGTGTTACAGCTAACATAGGAGTAGTGTTGTGTAACACAAAACGAAAACCATTTTCCATGTTGGGCTCATAAGGCAAAAATGACCTCATTAACCTAAACGTATCAGATTTTTAACTCATTTTCCCGAATTGGATTTTTCCAAATTTTCAATTCTTTTTATCTTTATTGGGCAGTTTGGGGACTTTTGTATTCACTTTAAACCCTTTTAAGTGAATACTAGCTTTAAAATGCTTTGAAACTGGGCATTTGCTACTCTCATATCTAGGGATTGTCTCAAAAGTTACACGTTAATTTGTGCCACATATTTGAAGGCAAAATAGCTTCTTGCAGGAACAAAAAACACCTTTTAGAATTTTGGTAATTGTTACCAAAAACTGTTTACTTTGGTGCAACAATTTCTCACAAAAAACAGAATTGCTCCACTCAAGTCATATTTTGGGGCTCATTGGCCTCTGAACAGAAAGGCTTTGGTTTAATTTGGTTTTTTACACATAAGCCATATATTGGAGCTCAATAATTCAGCGGGGTTTTTTTTATGAAAAATGGCCATTTTGCACAAAATTTAACGATTTCTGCTAATCAACTCATTTAACAGGGCTGTATAAAGTTACTAAAAACTCTAAATTGATTCAGAATTTTTCCAGTGTTCAAGACATACTGTAAGTAACCAAACCATTCAAAAGAATGCCTTGGTTTTGGATGTGGCTTCAGAAGAAGCTCAATCAATGACATCATTGATGCAAGAGAGGGTGAGGGTAAGGCTGGGCGAGTGGTCGGGCAGAGGAGAGGTGGCACAAGGAACAACACACACAAACACACTCTTGGACATTTGTCACTGGGAGATTTTTCAGCTGGGTGAGTGATATTTAATGTAATTCTTATGCAATTGTTTAGCTTGTATTTGAATTTCAGTTTATCAATGGTAATTGCCTATTAAAACATATAAAAGTCTTAGATTTTAACCACATGCGGGTGATTTGCACTTTCAATAATCAGAAAAGTCTGTCATAACTTGATCTTTTATTAATTGTTCAGCCGATGGATTAAAAAAATTACTATATTAGACATAATTACGTTTAATAAACACAATACCAATTTTGTTGTACTTACGTGTAGAATATATCTATAAAATGTCAAATGGTTTGTAGCAAATTATTTACCACTGCCCTGCCCAGTTTAGCTTCAGCATTCATGACACTAAATAATGTCCGCGTGACTTGTTTGGATCTACTGGTGTCTGTATTGAAGTAGGCTTTGAACTCTAGGAAAAATACTTGTGTTATGTAATCCATAAAGCATCAAAATAAACTTAGACAAAAGTCTATTTTAGCTTTTTCATATTATTTTACAGTGACATTGCTGCCACACAGCAATTTTGTTGATCACTGAATTACGTCGGTTAAACAAAAAAAAACTACATATGTAGTCATAAAATTTGACATATTATGTTGTAAACATTCTGTGTTTTACTGAGGTTTAAATTCAACTGGAAGTATTTGTGCACCATTAACTGCGACGGCGGCTAATTCAACAAAGAAACTCTAATTTTACCGCAGTGATTAATTGAGGACTAGCTCATTTGAGAAATCTCAAAGTTGAAGCTACACCTTGGTTGGATTTTTCTGGAAAAGGATCCTCTACTAAATATCAATGGTATTATTCATTTATAGTGCCTGAAAATCACAAATGTTATTTCACCTATTTTATAGTCACTGGTCACTTTATTAGGTACACCTTGCTAGTACTGAGTTGGACCTCCCTTTGCCTTCATAATCTTTTGTGGCATAGGTTCAACAAGGTACTGGAAACATTCACGTGATAGCACCACGTAGTTGCTGGAGATTTGTCGGCTGCACATCCATGATTCGAATCTCCCATCCCACAACATCCCCAAGGTACTCTATTGGATTGAGATCCAGTGACTGTGGAGACTGTTTGAGTACAGTGAACTCATTTTCATGTTGAAACCTATGTGAGATTATTCACGGTTTAGAAAATAATGCATTATCCTTGTGAAAGTAGCCATCAGAAGATTGGCTATAATATGGTCATTAAAGGATGGACATGGTCAGCAACAATACTCAGGTTTGCTGTGGCATTGACACGGTGCTTAATTGATTTAAATGGGCCCAAATTGAGGCAAGAAAATAACCCCAGACTGTTACATCACCACCACCAGCCTGAACCGTTGGATGGATCCACGCCTTCTTGTTGTTGACGCCCAATTTTGACCAAACCATCTGCATGTCACAGCAGACCAGTCATCAAACCAAACAGCGCTTTTCCACTCTTCTATTGTCTAATTTTGGTGAGTCTGTGCGAAATTGTAGTCTTAGTCACAGAAGTGGCACCCGGTGTGGTCTTCTGCTGTAGCCCATCCACTGGTTTGACATGTTGTACATTCAGGGATGCTCTTCTGCAGACCTTGATTGTCAGTTATTTGAGTTACTGTTGTTTTTCTATTGGCTCAAACCAGTCTGGCCATTCTGACCTTTGGGATTAACAAGGCATTTTTGAACTGCAGCTCGCTGGATAGTTGCATGTGTTGAAAGTCACTTAAATCGTCGCATTGAGTTGCTTTCATGGCTGATTAGAAATTTGCACTGACGAGCTGCTGAACAGGTGTACCTAATAAAGGGGCCACTTAAAAAATTAATAACTTTTTCAAGTCGAATTTCTGTTTTTAAAATAATAAGAATTTTCAGTTATTTAGACTCTTGCAGAGAGTTAAATATCAGCTGTACCTAATAAAGTGGCCGGTGAGTGTATGTTTAACTCTAATTCATTTTGATTGTGTTTAACAGCGTAATCTGGTCCAGGTCGAGATGAAGTGCTCTCTTGGACTCCTTCTGGTGCTCTGTTTGGCAACGCTCGGTTTAGGTCTGTGTCGCGACAGGATCATCAGTTTGCCTGTAGTTTCATCTGGCTTTGCTTGTGACCTCTTTGATTGTTACAGGTGTAAAGCATTATGGGATGCGCTTCTCCTCTGCAGGCTCATCCCTGCGCTGCTATAAGTGTGAGGATTACACCGGTGCCCGATGCGCCGTAGAGCAAGTGTGTTCTTATGAGGACGCGTGCTTGTATCTGCATGAGAAAGGTTTGTGGTTCAACTTTAAGGTTTTTAAACTTTTGCTCAGAAATTGTTTAGAAAGATGTACAAATTTTATTGCACTGTCTCTGTACTTCACAGCTCTCAGCATAAATTAGTACAAAAGTAAACATTTAATCAGTAGCTCATTGAACAAACAACTTCCAAACTTTGGTTGTTCTTCCATCTTTCTTAAATCTTTTTTAAACTTTTTTTTTAAACTGTTAAACTTTTTTGTGTGAATAAAGGCTTTCGCAGATTTTGTGACATTTTTCTTCCATGGGGAGCAATTGATGAAGCATTGAAAAGGAAAGGGCTTTTCTGTGTTATTTAATGCCCTTTTATTTTACATATTTTATTTAAAGTCTTAATTGATTTAATCAGCATGTGTTTTAATCAGAAGGCATCAATTAAAGTAGTATAAATATATATTATGACACTTGACTTTCATTAAGTTCTTAAAATCTTCCATTTCTCTAAACCAAATTCTATCCCTGTGCTTTATTTGCCGTTTACCAGGCGGAAAGAGCATCCGGCGGTGCATCCGCTACACTGACTGTGATAACTCTCGGCTGTCGCAGAAGTTTCCGTCCATCTCTGAGTACACGTACAGGTGCTGTAACACTGATCTGTGTAACCATGGCCAGGTGATGGCAGCCAGCTCAGGGGTTCTGCCCCTGCTGCTGGCTCTCTCCAGCGGCCTCTGGTGCTGCTCCTGGATGCTATGAGCTCAGACATGCATGGGTTCCTGGGAGTTGGATGTCGTTGCTGATGGATTTCTACACGTTTACCAAACGCGGTCACTGGGGCGGTGAATTTTTAAGAGAAATACTCAAATGTTTATTTACAAGCCATTCCACCAAATGGGTGCCAATTCTGTCCCTGGGACTTTATATGTATACATAAGCATTAAACATACATTTAAAAATATTACATACTTTTCTTCAAGCAAATTTTAGCTGGAACATTTTAAATATTGATAAATCCACATAAAAGACAGAAAAATAGCATTTATTGCTTGTCCCTAGTCTCTGATGCTACACTTATAAAATGATTAAGATCTTTTAAAAAGAACTTTTTTTTGCAAATCTTTTGCTGTTTGAATCTGTTTTGAAATCAGTTACAACAAGCAAATGGAACGCATTTGGTGGAATGGAACCATATGAAACCAATTGCTTCAGACCCAGCCATATATCAATTGTGCAGAGCATTTGTTTCTATTAACACTCAGTATCAATCACATATGATTGATGAAGCTTTTATTGTACTTTTAAAATCCTGAAACCACTGTGTTTCTAGTTGATTTTTAAGATTAATTTAGTTTTTATAAAATTAAAACTGGTTTGGAATGCACAAGTGCGTTCATTTTTGTGAGATACATTGTTAGATCAGTTAAATAACCAATTAAAATACGTTTTTAGTGTCTGAACCACTTGAAACTTTGAAACAAAGACATTTACAACTAAATCACTGCAAATCACACATTGTTTGAAATTTTTGTTACTAACCATCTGGAGAACATTTGTTGAACCTTTTAATGGTTCAATGTCCTGACAGCAGCAGTGCATTATTTCCTTTAAGTTCAGCGCTTAAACATTAATATAGTGACAAAAACATTTAGTACTAGGCTACCATTTGAATACAGATATGGCAGCTTTTCTGCTGAAGAGTCTTTAAAAGCAAAGTCTGCCCAGCTGTTGATCTCTAATCCGCTGCCATAATGTGCCTTTTCCCAAAAAAAAGGGAACAAATCCGTCTACCAGATATATAAAATGTCACTTTATTAAATGTGTGAACACAAAATAAATAAAATGATATGTACACTGATATGTAAATAGGAAACGGTTATGGAATGTATTATCTTATGGTACTTTACACTGCTTTTAAGGACAAAAACATGAAGGCTTCAGTTTTTCTAACACACAACACACACTGTACACACAAGTTGACGAGAATTCGTAAGAGGCTATAAAAGCCACACTACAACAGTAGCTAATTTTATTACCACATCAATTTTAAAGGATATATGATGTCAAAACTCATAAAACACAGCTGCCTTGTGTTTATTTTTCAGAGATTGTACTTGTATAATACATCTAAGCTGGAAAGGGTTTGCTTTTTTTATCCCACTTCGGTTTATTTCCTACAGGATGGATGCATGTATTTGACCTAGTAGTGATGCATTTGAATTAAAGAGGTCATGAACTGAGAAACCAACACGTTGTTTCTACTTTTTGACATATATGACCTGTGATCGTTTTAAAACTCTACATTTTTTTTAAATATATATTGGTGCCATCTCTGCACACAAGCTTTAAAAGTGATACTTATTGACATCATTAGTTGTTTTAACCGCGCCCCCTTCTAGACAGCAGACTCTTGAACACACCAAAAGGACACAGACTACCTGTAGCTAAGATGGTGTAGATGACAATCAGGAGATAGTCAGTGCATGCCATGCTATAGCAATGTCTACCAGCGAATCCTGATTTGAAGAAAGAGTGGATAGTTTTTCTTTCAGTTTGAGAGTCTGGGAGAACACCGTCTATTTGTTCTCTTTAATGTAGATTATTTTACAAACAAGGCACAATCGAGGATTGATTTTGACAGGTTTTTCTCCTAATGGGAGAAGGATATTGTTTTTTTCTTTTCCCCCAATTAATTAGCGATGTGCCACGTATCTATCAATATCATCTATTTCAAATTGTTCTAAGTGAGTAAAAAACACTTTTGACAAAATAAGCATTAGAGGGACATCTGCTTACTGCATTTTAGAGCCACCAGATAAGGTTATCCCTGCTTTTATCAATGCTATAGTTCAAGTGTAAGTAATACTGAGAATTCAGTTATTATATCTTGGAAACCTACATGAATATGTAATCTTGGCCAATTAGAGAGCGCTACATCAAGCATGCAGTACAAAATATTATAAATATTGCATTTTGATGTAAAAAAAATTATTTGGTCAATAGTTCAAAGTAAAAAAAATGTAATCCAGTTCATGACCCTTTTACAATTCTTCAATTTGCTTCACGTTTCTACAGTTTGTATTTTAAAAGGCTAATAATTCTTTAAATGCCTTTATTTAAATCAGCTTGGTTAAATAAAGTAGATTATCGGATGATCTCTCCTTTCAAGTGAAGAAACTGCTGTCATGTCTAGCTTCTGATCTCAAAAAGCAATGGCAGCAAATGCGTTAATCACTCATGTCCTCAGCGGTCTCCTCTTCTATCTCTCTTCCTATCTCCTCAAGTTTCACCGTTTTCTTTTGTCCCTTCTTCTCCTCCTCTTTGTCGGCCACCACGTACCACGGCTTGGCTGCTGCATCATCGCAGACTCTTCCTCCACCCCTCCTGTACCCTCCTCGTCCTGCCCTCACTAGGCCCCAACCCTGAGGTTTACCCTCATGGGGACCACTGTCCTGAACCCCTCGAGTCTGGTCTAGCTCCTTTGCACTCAGAGCTGGCATCCGGACTGGAACGGTGTTTCCAAATTTGGAATAGTCGACCGAGTAGCGCCCATCCTCCTCGGTCATAATTGAGACGAAACGCCGACCCCACAGGATCTCCTCGGGTATATAAGACGTGCGGGCCTGCATTGTGATGCCGGTCGTCTCCACAACACCTAGATGAAAAAACGAAGAGAACGCTATAAGGCATATTTTGGAGGAACTTGTCTACAGTTTTGATGCCTGCTCACCTTCTAAAATGACGATGATTTCCAAGTCTTCTGTTGCTAGGGACTGTGCTGAGACCTCATACAGTGGACTTCCTCTATCAATGGTGTGACTGATGATGAGCGGAGAGACTAGGAATATGCCGTTGCTCCTGAGAGGGTTTTCCACCTGAATATCCAACTGACAAACAGGAATCACCTCCCCCTCTGCTGTCACGGTCCGCCGGATCACCTGACCAGCACAAATCAAGAGTAGGATTGAACCAATTTCCCATCAATAAGCCGAACTATGTGCCATGATGTGTTTGACTGGAAATCTATATTCAGGTCTTAAACCAACACGCGCAAAGAGATAAAGCAAAGCAGAGAAGTACATCAAACCACGAAAGCTATTGACAATGGTTTCTTGAGGCGGTGAAGAGATTAAACCCACATTATGTAGATTCTGTGATGTAGAAAGTGAATTCTGTCCAGAAAACGGTAATTTCAAAAGTTTGGTGCCCATAAGAGAGATCTAATCAAGGCCCAATGTGACTAGCTTTCACTGTTTGGTGACTATCAGAGATTGAACCTATGTCTGTAAAATAAAACAAACACAGATTTGGATAGAAGTTTGAACAATGGATATTATTGGAGCACATTTGGAGCTATTTGCATATTTTACCCAGCTTAAAGATGCAGAGAAGAGCGGAGGTTCTATTGAATTCCAGGATGTTTCGTTGAACAAAACATTTAAGATTTTAGAGAATATTGGGAGTTTTGAAACCTGTAGCTGTATGGTGGCGGAGATGATCATGCTCTTCCTTAAATCCCCGACTCTGAACATCAGCGTTGGCCTACCGTTCCGAGGGGCAATCACAGCATTACGTGAGAAGATCAGTGTTTCTGCTCTTCGATTGGCTTGCGCAGTCTTCATAAACACACAACCAAGCATGATGGCGTTGATGATGAGGCCTAGAATATTCTGGATTATGAGGACTATGATGGCCAGGGGGCACTCCTCAGTCACCATCCTTCCTCCAAACCCAATGGTCACCTAACATCCCACAAAATACTTATTACTTAATGAACCATTGAATAAACCATTGTTTGAGCCCTGTTTGATTGCTTTCCTCACCTGCACCTCAATGGAGAACAGAAAGGCAGATGTGAAGGAATGAATGGATGTGACGCATGGTACTGGTCCTGGTTCATTGGGATCTCGAGGCTCTAGATCACCATGAGCGAATGCCAAAAGCCACCACACCATAGCAAAAAGCATCCACGAGCAAAGGAATGCGGAGGTGAAGATGAGCAGGGAGTGTTGCCATTTCAGGTCCACCATTGTGGTGAACACATCTTGAAGAAATCGGCCCTGGGGAGGAATGGTATATTAATATCATAGCTTAAGTAGTATTTAGATCAGAGCAGATGTATGCATCAGACCTGTTCTCGTATGTTCTTGTGCGCAACATTGCAGGAGCCACTTTTGGTGATAAAACGTGCTCGCTGTGACTTTGGCCGGATGCGACTGGGTTGAGCATCCTCAGCGAGTCTGGTCAAAAGGAACCCATCAGGTAAAAGGCCTTTTCGGGCTAACATCGTGAAAATCTGGGGTGGTGCTCCACGCTGTCATAAGAGATTAAAGAATATATACATTTAATAGATATTTAAATATATGAATACACAATAATATGACTACAACTCGCACTGCAAAGGTAGTGGGTGGGGCTAAGATTAATTTAAGCAAATCTTAGGCAAGATTCTTGTGTGTGCAAATACAAAGACATGTTCCACACTATGTGGAGGATGATAATGATACAGGTATGCACCTCAACCCTGCAACAAACCATTTTTCTGGATTCTATTTATCTGGACTTGATAATAACCAGTCGGGATCCACCAATCTGATTTTGATCCGGGGGTATGGCAGATGAACTAAAGCCACTTTACACAGGAACATGAAAATATATATTTTTTATTAATTAAGGACATGTATAGTAACCCATCTATTTATAAAGTTCACGTTTGAGTAATTTTTTCTAAATTTGTTATTTTTTATTTGTATTTATTACTTTCATTATTTATGTTGGTATGTTATTTCCTACCTTCAATTTTTGTTAAAAACAAAAACAGAAAAAAACATGTCCAGGACTAAAATATTCAACCATTTAACAAATCAGCTTTGTTTATATATGTAAATAAAATAAAGTAATAAATATAAAATCATTCCACTATTAATTTTTCCTCAAATGTGTGTGTGTTTAATTTCTAAACAATTATTAATCGTGTATAGCCAAAATAGTGTAACATTTACACACTATATTGCGTTTCACTTGATAAATATAAAAAAATGTAATTATTTATCTAAGGAAAATAATTCATGTTTAACGATTTAAAATATGATAAAAAAAATATCAACGGAGATCAATAGCGAAAGCGCAACGGTGTGTTCATATAATAGTTTATATTATTTATAGATATATCTTATTTTATCCCATTTTTAGCGCTGCAATTCAAAAAGCCTCGTTGTATTTCATAAAACGCATTAAAATTGGGTACCCAGAGAGATTATTATTCAATAAGTAATAATCTGTATCACACACTATTACCACAGGATATCAAAAATCTCCTTTATTCAAATTATCTATCGTTGTCATTCTGTTTATAAATACCGCTTTATTTTTCAGCAATATAATAAAAAAAATATTGCCTCGTCACAATAAAAACACATATGAGGAGGTAAGTGTCCGAAAATATAACGTTTCATAGATTTTTTTTTAATATATTTATATATATATATATATATATAATTATTAAAATACACAATAAACAGAAATAAAACGGGCTTACCAGCACAGCAAAGTATCGTTGCTTAGATCATAACGGCGTCCTTTAATGAGGAAAAAATGATTTGAGCAAAATGTTTTCAAATCAAGCATAAACAGATGGTTGGCTAGGAAGCTTATGCAATCACACAGAGAGTCCTTATAATAAAAATGAATGGCTGCTGGAGGACAAATATACCCCACAATGCATTGCGAACGGTGCACTTCGCTATTCAACGCTCGGCACTTCTCTCGATGAACGCTCACATGTTATGCTCTTAAAAGCGACATAAAACTGTTCTATAAATAACTATCTAACGATATATTTAATTCTAAATTGCGTTATATGGTGTTATGTGACTTTTACCGTGCTTTTGTGACAGTTTAGCTTAGCTTGTGATTAGCTTGTGTAAACATGGCTGATCCGTGGAGTCGAGGTAAGTGACACGTAGCAAGTTTCATTTAATAAGCATTTTAGTTTCTAATAAATGAAGTATGTTGATTGTATGAAACAATAATACATACATTATACAATGTTTATATATTTTTATTTAACTCTCAAAACATTAAGTCATTAATAAATTCTTTTTATTCATATTTCAGGACATGGTGCAGTGGATGACATGTTGGATGCTGAAAATAAGCGGATGGCTGAAAACCTGGCCAGTAAAGTCTCAAGACTCAAGTCTGTAAGTAAACATTATAATGGTTAAGAAACTACTTTAGTGTCTGCATTTTCATACCATGTAATGCGGTCTAGTTCTAATCAATTAATCTGCAATTTATAATTGTTTCAAAGCAGCTTCACAGAAGGATTAACCTAATATAGATTAGTTCTAGAACATGTTTTGTGGAAAAGAATGCCTATAAAGCCATAGTTAAATAGTTTTAAATGGCATTTAAAGGTTTAATAATGTAAATGTTTTAGTATATTTAAACAGAGTTCCCATTGTGAAAACCCACACTAGTAATTCCAATTCATCTGGGGAGCTACACAAGAAAGCTACATGCTACCACACCCAAAGAGCAGTGCCCAGCATGGCAGTTGCCTCACAGGGGGAATCAAGCCTTGTAAACCTAGGGCTAGTCCCTTCTATTACAGTGAAATCAGATTTTCAAAACTCAAACTGTATCTTATGGTCTATATTTGTGAGACGCTGGTCTTAGGAGCCTTAGATCCAGTTATCGCTCCGTCAATGCCATTGTTTTGTTCTCAACAAATCACCCCCCTCATAACTAATGTTTGTGTTTCTGTTGTATTTCATCAGTCTATACGTTCAGGAGGATGAGGTCATGCGCGTTTTCTATATTACCGGTATTTACTTGTGAGTTGGGAGCTTATTACATTTTCTTTCATTTACAGCTTGCATACGACATCGATAAGGAAGCGGATGATCAAAATGTCTATTTGGACGGCATGGTGAGCATTCTAGGAATATACAAATCAAATCCACAAGATTTGTTGTCCATCTGAAGGCTTCTACACACCGATCTGAAGTTTCGTTTGATCGTGCCTCGATCGAAAAACCATGGACCGTAACGGGAGCTCAATCATCTGAAGGAACGGGAAAAAGTTACGTATTGCCATGTCGGATTAGTTTTTTGCACAGAGAGTGACCAATATACGCTGGCACTTTTGATAGTGTGTAGGACGTAAAAGAGGCACTCGTTGGCGCTCATCCTACATTTTCGTAGCGCCTTCGCACAAGGAAAGAAAAATCGCATCACGAATCCTCTCTTTTCTTCACATTTTTGTCAAATAGCTCCCTGTGATCAGCAGTATAAACTACTAGACATCCATGGCTATTTTTCATATTTTTGTCTTTTTTTCCTTTTTCCCTGTGGAGTACATCTGTTGTACCAATAATGCCATCTTCAGGCAGGGAGCGTCACTGCATCAATATTTCCTCCAGATTAAGAGCATGCTGCTGAGAAGCAATCCGAAGATTTGTGGGAATCTCAATTCGGATCTGTGTGTAGAGCCTTTATAATAACATTGCAGTTCCCCAGGATTGTTCAGTTATATTTAGTTGGGTACCTTTCTTTTTTTTCTCTTCTTCTCACTGTGTTTTAATATAAAAGTTATTTGCGGAAATGGTTCTAAGTGGATTCATTATTCTTTTTTTTTTTTTGCAATTTAAAAATTCTACAATTATATTATTTTATTTCTTATTGTCGTTGGTGATGTTTTTAGCCACTTCAGGCTGATTTTGAGTATAAATATGGCCACAACGTTTTCTCTGTTTCAAGTTATTTTTACCCATATTTTGGGAAAATGCTTTGAAATTTTTCAAAAATGCACACTGGGCACGTTTCAGATGCTTTCTTGTTGTTCGTGGCTATTGACATCCACTAAGTTACTTTATCTCTTTATCTACCTTAGCTCTAATGAAAACTGATAAATTTTACAAAATTCTTGGCAAGACAGTCACAAAGACTTATTTTTAACATGAAAAAATTTTGTGCTCTAGATTTCTTTTTACCTTTTATATGTTCATTGTTGGATTTTTAGTGTTTGGCTAGCTGCCAGATTGCATTCATTGGCCAAAATAAATAACATTTATTTCTTGTTGGGAAGAGGTAAAATTATAGATTTTTACTGTTGGTCCCTATTTTGAATCATTAGCCCTTGAGACAGGCCTGTGCAAAAAAAGCTTAATTTCTGACTAAAATGCAAAAAAAAAATAATGATGCATAATCTGATGCATTTTTTACAGGAGTTTAATTGTGTTCATTTTTTCAGCCATTTTCTATTGTTTTTTTTTTTTCTCAATTTTCGTTTCTGTCTCAGGACTCCAACTTTCTCAGTGCCACTGGGCTGTTGACTGGGAGTGTGAAGAGATTTTCCACAATGGTCCGATCTGGTCGAGACAACCGGAAGATCCTGTGTTACATGTCAGTTGGGCTGGTGCTGATGTTCTTTCTGCTCTACTATCTAATCTATCGGATCCAGAACTGACGCCTTGTGTGCTCAGATTTTAAACAGTTCTCAGTTCTATGAGAATTTCAATTAAAGAAAGAGATGCATCACTGAGGTGTTCTACAGATGGCTTTACCGCTGTCTTTATTAAAAAAAGAATGTGTGCCATGGATAATTGTTCATAAACTCTTTGTATTGTTATTCTCATGCAAAACAAGGATGTCCTGGACCAAAATATATCTTTTCTGTAATGTAAATAAAAACAGACTTTATTTGTCTTTGTAAAATATGTAATACACTAACATTTTTGAGATTCAAATACATTAAAGTATTTGCAAGGAAGTGATTTTTTTTTTATGTGTAGTGTGTTTTTTTTATCTTAGGAACTCAGCCATGGTAGGCAACAGTACTGTGCAAAAACTTTAAGCAGGTGTGGAAAATGCTGTGAATGAAGAAGATTGAGATCAGCAACAAGACTCAAAGTAGTTGTACTGCATCAACAAGGTTTATCTTGGACAATGATTTCAAAGCAGACCTGGATTCCAATCTCTTGTAGATACAAAAGAAATTTGCAACATACAGGGTCATGGACTATGTGGAAAGCCAAGAAACTTTAACAGCAGATAAAAGACACATCAAGCTAATCGCCCTTCAAAAAAGGAATCTGTTCAGAACAGGAATAAACCAGTTGAACCCAGGTACCTCCATCGGTTGTCGAGCAACTGGGGTATGCATGAAAACAGCAACTTAAGTGCAGAAAGATGACATTTAAATGTTTGTAGCATAAGGTAGTTTGTCACATGTTTGGAGAGAGGGAGAACAATGTGTGTCTGCAGGCAATAGTGAAGCATGATGGTGGTTCTTTGAATGTTTGGGGCCACATTTCTGGAAATTAAAGTGGAGGTTTGGTCAGGATCAATGCTGAGTAATACAGGAAAATACTTATCCTTCGTGCAATACCATCAGCGAGGTGAACAACTGAACCCAAGTATATTCTGCAGCAGGACATTCTTTTCAACCCGCTTATTCCCTTTTGGGGTCATGGGGGTCTCCAGTGCACACCGGGCAAGAGGCAGGGGACTGGTTGCCAGTCCATGGACTGGACTGGTTGCCAGTCCATCGCGGTGCAGCAGGACAATGACCCTGAATGTAAAATGAGTTATTAAGAAAAACCAAATACTGTAAGAAATTGCATTTTTTTTTTTGCAGAAATATACAAAATTATTATATAATTTTATGGATTGTGGATTTTGTAATTTTTTTGTCATTTTGTTTTTGATAATAATTACTCCTGGATTTCAGAGTACTATTTTCTTCGTGACGCGTTTTTAGGAGGACGCAGTTCTTCTCCAGTCCACAAGGCAGCACTACTCCCGGTGAACAGCTCCATTTTGCGTAGAAGAAGAGCATTTAGGATTTTTCAAGACAACAGCGACGGCGGACGGTTAACGACGTTGCCTGACGGTTCCCGGGGGCGAAGCAAATCCAAGAGCTCTCTGACCGTGTTTTATTTCCCTTTTCTGTTTGATATTTTGTTTAATTTGTCGGGATGTCAAGTGCGATGGAGACGAGCACAGAAGAGCAGCAGGTTCGCTCATTCAAACACGTTTCTCCGAGGCCGTGGCGCCTCTGACAACAAGCTTGTGTTGAAAATGAAAGCTGTACATGACAAAAAGTGGCAGTTAACTTAGAATAACTGATGTTTTTATGATGCATTACATTGCAAAATAGAAATTTGAGGGGTAAAAAACATAAAAGTTAATTTCTATGGTAATTTAAACGTTGTTTTCCCCCTTTGTGATGTTATCGTTTGCTTGTATTTTGATGAAAAATGCTACTTTACGTTTAACCGTTGGTTGTAATGCTGTTAAAAATATTATTATTCGTCTAAAAAAAGCGAACTTATCCCCTCCTAAAGCTTTCGAGCAACTGCCACCAAACTTTGCCAAGACATCCGAACTGGTCTGACTGGTGCTATATCTTTTCAGACTAGTACTACTAAAGGAATTCTGGGAAATGGTGGACTGAGAATTTCAAACAGACCACATTACCAGTCTTTACCACAGCATGCCAATAACTATGCAAATGTATGGATTAAAAATATGTAAAGGGTTAAAACTAATTTTATTATAATGGCCATTAAAGGTAAATGGGAAATGTCAATGAGAATATCTACAAGGTTTATGACATCACTGACAGCTCCCTAGCAACCAAACTGCATACCCTTGCAAGCATAATTTGGGAAAACTTGTTAAATGGATAAGACAGGGTTGGTTTATTTCATGTACAGCGACAATTGGAACATTGTCACCAATTTACCATATCTCTATCACATCTTAGGAAAATCGTAGAGACATAAGAGTTGGTTGACAGGGAACATTATCTTTATCTTAGCATCAGACAATGCTGGGGACATGGAACTTGATGGATATCACACTTAGTGAAAAGGGTTACGGTACTTTTAATGACATTGATTGCTCCATAGCAACCCGATTGTTTAACCTAGCAACCACTTTAAAAGATCTATAGCTCAGCTTAGGAAAATCCTTCAGTCAAAGCGAGCACATTTTAAAAATGGCACTGTTACAAGAGTTTATGTGCAAACTTTAGCCGCCTAGTTCTATTTGTTAAGACTATGTTTGGAATCAATAGTATCTATTATTTTTATTTGTACCAAACGTTTATTGTGCAACTGTTTTGTTCTTGTACAATGTGCTACTGTACTACTTGGGGCGGAAAAAAACTATTTGAAGCCTCAGACCAACAAACAATTACAACATGGTCTTTTTAATGCTTTATATCTGTACTAATCTTGTTTTCTTGTCTGGAAAACTTAAATCTGGGGTTGCAGGAGATGCAGGACACTGTTGTTAGTCCAGAAAAGGCTGAGGAAGCCAAACTGAAGGCTCGATACCCTCATCTTGGCTCCAGACCTGGTGGATCTGACTTGCTGCGGAAGAGACTTCAAAAGGGGGTATGTTTCCCAAAGGGGGTTTCATCAAAATGGCAACGGAACATTTTTTTTGGGGGAAATGGGCTCATACTTTAACCAGTTTTCCCATATTGTACCATAATTATTAGGGGTGTAACGGTACGCTAAAATCGTATTCGGTTCGGTACAGTGTCTTGGAAAGCTCGGTTCGGTTCATTCGGTTCGGTACAAAACAATAAGAACTTACATAATCTTTATTTTGAAAAGCTGCCAATACACAGTAGAAATCTTGCATAAAATAAATAAAAGTATCACATTTGGGTGATATTTTAAATAAATTGCACTCTTTATAAGGAAATACATATTTTTAAATAAAAAATTAAATACTGCAACTAGTTATGATGGATAGGATAGATTAACCTATCCACATTTTCTGAAGAGAGCACAGATCTGGTTATAATATCTCCAGCAGTAGAAAATGTTAGATGTGTTGCCTGCCCGATCTCCGTGGAACAATGCCATACAATTTTAAATTTATCCACTCGTCTATCCCTGTTATGTATTTTAACAGAGAATGATGCCATTTTCCTACTCGCGCTCGTGCTCGTCACTCAATAGTGTCCGTGCGGAAACTTGCCTAGGAACATTGTTCCGCTGTGCTTAATATCACGCTAATATTAGATTTCTATTGTTTAATAAAAATACCAAATACCGAACCGGTACGCAAGTGTACCGAACCGAACAGACCTTACCGAAACGGTTCAATACATACCGTTAACCGTTACACCCCTAATAACTAAGGTTAAAGTCGAGGTGTCCCAAAAACGGGGATGTAATAATGATCCAACTTTCAGCGCTCTCTACCATTGTATGTTAATGAGAGAGGCATTACGACTAAACGTCCCCATTCTGGCTGTCTTTGGATGGCTTTTGCTTTCTCCCCACAGAGTAAAACCATGGCTCATTGAAATTTGTAATGTGAAACTGCTAAAAAAAGACAAAGATGAGCGACAGACCAGTGCTGATGCGGGATCATGTGATCGAAAAGTACGCTGTGGATTGGGTCGAATGGATTTGCTTCATTTTGCACTCAGTACTAGCTTTTTTTTTGTTGCTTTATGACAACCCAGAGCTGGACAAAAAAAGCCTGACAGGACTTTTAATTGAGGTCAAAAGATTATTTTGGTGGTAATTTATGTTTCTTAATCAAACTCTGGTAATGGTCTGTTGTTTCAAAATAAAGAGGATTTTGGTAGACCCTGGTCGGATGTGGCTAGTGTGAGAGGACACACAAGGTGTTGTTCATCAAATATATAATTGCACATTTTACCAGGTTTATTTTATAATTTAAAAACAAAAATGGCTTTTTATTGAGTGTTCAGAAAACGTACTTTTTGATCTCTTCGATGTAGTCGCTTGAGTCTAGTCAATGGATTATTGGCAGGGCAAAAGTTCAGCCCAGCTCAACTTCCTTCTGGATTGGGATTCTTCATAAGCTTGCGTTTCTGCTTTGGGATTACCGTATGCATTTAAATTGACTATTTATTCACTATATTCCCTCGTCTCTGAAAGATGCTGAGGGGGTTTTCACGCAACTGGACACGTTTTTTTTTTGTTTGTTTTTTTTCTTCCAGCCAAAGTATTTTGACTCTGGCGACTACAACATGGCCCAAGCCAAGATGAAGAACAAGCAGCTTCCGACAGCAGCGGCCGAGAAGACAGAAATCACTGGAGACCACATCCCGACTCCCCAGGACCTGCCCCAGAGGAAACCCTCTCTGGTTGCAAGCAAGCTCGCCGTCTGAGGCCGCTTTTGCTCCTGAAATCTCCAATACCCTCATTGTTTTTCCCTTCTTTCTTTCGTCCAGTCCTTCGAAAGCTCTTGGTTGAAATAATCTACTGCTGCTTGCTTTAACAGCTGTCCCAAACAACGTCAACGCCAAGGTTTAAACATGCGAATCTGACTAGCTCAGTCAGACGAGCGCTATTTTATAGTTTTACATGTTCCCCATCTCTATAAATGTTTGTGGGTATGGACTGCACTTGAAAAGATTGCATCAACCTCTTCTGCCAAATCTGTGCCTCATGGAAGAAGCAAACGGTCTTGTAGATGTGTTGAGCTGAAGAAGACATTCCATCTTCGTGTTGGTTTGTTGAGATTTTGCTGTTTTCCTCCACGTTAATTATGGCCTTAAATCTGTCTTTTTCTCACGGGGGTGTTTGCTCACCTTCCCTGAGTAGTGTGTATCGAGCTCTTCCATGTGTCATACTCTCTGAACAACCGAGACCATTTCTCTGAGCTGTACAAACGTTTACGGTCACAACTGTGCCATTTGTTTTGTAAATAAACTAGTTTTGCACATGCGCAGTGTGGCTGAATTTTTTTGTTTATTATCTTGAGTTCATAAGGAGTCTGCCCGGCTAGCTCAGTCGACTCCTAAACTCAGGGTTTTGGGTTTTATCTCCAGGTTGGTCACATCTTGGTCCTGTGATGAACTGTCCAGGGTGAACCCCCCACCCCTCTCGCCCAATGTGTACTGGAGATAGTCACTGGCAAACCCCCTATACCCCAGAAGGAAATAAAGCGGGTTGGGAAATGAATTGAATGGGGGGGGGGGGAAGGATTCAAGAGGAACATTAAGTTCATTCTGTTTTGGAATCCCTTTTTTTCTGAGTGACTATGGAAGTTGTCGCAAACCTTTAAGGATGTAGAATCTGATTAGACCAAAAGCACTTTTTTTTTTTCAAAACTTGATTCCTCTGTAGTTGCATCATACAGAGCCCCTAAAGGTCTGTGATGGTAAGGGTGAATTGGATATATTTGTTAAAGAAAGCAAAATTTTGTGAAGGAATACATTCTTTGTGAGGTATTCGCCAATATATGTGTTATGTGAGGGAACGCAGTACTGTGAGGTAAAGCAATCTATGCAAGGGAATGCAGATACTGAAAGGTGAGTGCAAAACATTTGTGAGGAAATGCATTTTTTTCCTCCCATCCAAATTTTATTTCTTTTATCATGCCCCTCTAGTTAGGGAACTCTACTAGTAGCTGATTATGTTAATGACTGAACTTTTGGTTTAGTTTGTTATTTAATACCCAAAAGACAAAATCTAAAAGTCAATCGCAATATAAAAGTTTAATGAGTGAAAACATTCAAGGTAGAACCATTGGGAAAAAAAATAATTATTCTATGATGATGCAAAACTACGAGATATGTAAAATAAAATGCCACAAGATGGCGCTACATCTCTGCCACTATAAACTGACGACTGCATTATTCATCTCAACCATAAAATCATTAAGAGTTTGGTTGAAAATTATAAAAAAAATAATTAACTGTGTGCGTTTGACTGTTAAAAAGTGGGAGAAATTACATTTGGAAAAGCGTTTATCCACAAGGATACCAAAAAGACATTGTCTTAAACGTTGACTAATCTACGTAGCGTTTTTATTCTCTGAAATAACTTCTCAATAACGGTTGTGTGGGACTTTTTTTAATTATTATATAATGAAAAACTCCTTTAAATTTCTAAGTACGTATTCAAATATATTTTCCCCATTTTATAGAAAAACCCATTATGTTTCAGAATTGTTTTGCGATTAGACGACATAAGCTATGTTCTAATAAAGGTTTTGTATCCGTCGGCGAGCCTTCCTTTTCACACCAACCCACACACACAAAAATATTTTTTTCTGAATTTGGAGGTTGCATCTCTACCACCTCATGTCCTCAGATATCCCAAGATACTTTTCACTTTTTTGAATTCCTATTTAAATGTTTTGATGAGGTTTTTATTCAAGAACAGTAGCTCAGGAGATTATTTAAATTTAATTTTATGTTCGTTTTTTTTTTTGAATGATGTTAATAACACTAACACATAGCCACCTGAATGTGATGTTTACTAACTGTTTCTATGTTTAATACAGGGAGGAAGGAGCAGAAAAAACAGAATTTATACAACTCTGTTGTCCTCAGAAGGAAGCTGAACGTGGATTGGGACGCCTTTTCACTTTAATGGCAGCGCCAGCTCTTTGAGCCACTGAGCGCCCCCTTTTGGACGTAACGTAATTCTCCACCTGTGACGTATCACACACACACACTTGCGCTCACCGCGTTTCCCCCAGCGTCTGGTTGTCACACGTTATTCTACCACCGGCGACTTCAGAAATTTCGAAGTTTCTCAAAGTGTGTTCAGTAAACGGCAATTCATTCAAGACTTCTGAAATGTTTCAGAAGTAGCGGGAGACCAGGCAGTGCTCAATGGCAGCCCCGGAGCTTTATTCGAAGGTAAGAAAGTTTGCACACCGCTACATTCAAACACTCACACCTGTGCAGAGACGTTCTCTGATTGCCCGCAGTCTTCTGTTGAGCTACTAACATACTAATTCACTTTCTCGTGTTAAATTGAACGAAAATGCCATGTTCAATTGTAACAATACTTAGAAATATCAGAGAAACACGTTCCAAACCAAAGTCCAGTATAACAGTCTCCCGGTAAATTTTTTTTATTTACTTTTTTTTTAATACAAACTATCTGACCTACAGTTTTATAATTTACAAATGTATTAACTTCCTGTGAATTTTGTGATGTTTAATAGATCAATTTATATAAAATTATTACTTAATTTTAGATATTTCAGGAAGATTCTAGTAATACAAAAAGTTTAATTAAATGTTGAAATTTTACATTCTGGCACAAACAATAGACTTTTGTGTGCTTCTTGCATGCCGATCATTGGTATCATGTGGTATTTTTTTTTCCACTAGAAGTGAGCTATGCGTTGGCCCGGGTTTGCTTTCTTGTATATTGAATGAAGTTATCTTTTAAAACATGCCTCTATTGAGGTTATCTTTCAAAAGCCTTCCCTTTTATCCTTTCTTAAACCCGATTAGATCCCCAGTACCAAATACACTGAACCCCCCCCCCCACAGCATCATACTCCCACCACCATGTTTCACTGTGAATATGTTCTTCAGGTTCACAGCCTCTTCTCTCCATACATTGGCGTTATCTATGACCAAAAATTCCAGACTTGGTCCTTCACTAGTGTCTTGGCAGTTGTTCCTGGGTCTTTCTTTACTAAGTCTTTTAGTTTCTGCCACAGTTCTCTTTATATATATATATATATATATATATATATATATATATATATATATATATATATATATATATAAGCAAGTTTCACACCTTATATATTTCTAAATGAATGACATTGAAAGGAAATGCATCATATTTTCAAAAAAGGATGTTGAGTTGCAGTTGTGATTCATGTGATCTGTTCTTTGCATCATCAGTAGCACAGTTCCTTCTTTAATAACAGCAGTGTGCAGTTTATGCTGAACTCCTGTTTGTTGAACTGCAGTTTGCTCGAGTTTGGATCCCAGACAGCACCGATGTCTGGAGGTCAGCGGAGATCACCAGAGACTACAAACCTGGAGATGGCATCCTTCATCTACAGCTGGAGGATGAGAGCGTGAGTTAATTCTGTTGCCTTCATCTCATTTTAGTTACGTTTAGCCAATAATTAGAGGTTGAATGAATTTCTTTTTTTTACATTTGTGTACAATTGATGTGTTTGCAAAAATATTATGGCTTTTTGTTTGCACACTGGTGCCAATATCCAACTTTGTGAAGCTGTAACTCAAACTGAGAACATAGAAACTTCAAACTGAGTATGTGCAAGTGCAAAGGTATTTGTACCCTATGTTTAAGAAGGGTTAAAAAAATTTGCCATTGACTTATAATGGCGATTGAACATAAAGGGGAAAAGGAAACAAAATATCTTAAGGAAACGGGGGCTTGTTTATTTTAATCATCATAACATCTTGGCGACAGCTGACGGCTCCCTAGGAACCAAACTGTTTACTGTAGCAATCAAAGTTCTGAAAATTCTCTCAGCTTTGCTGAATGATGGAGACACTAGGGCTGGTTTGTTTCACACACAGTGACAAGGGGGAAAATACACGGAATTCACTATAGCAACCAAATTAGCCTATCTTTCTCTCAGTTTAGGAAAAACAAGGAGATGTGGGTGTCATCTATTTTAATCATATTGACATGGGGAACACTATATTATGTAATATAACTTCCATCGCAACCAGGCTGTTTGCCATAGCAACCATTTTGACATATCTCTACCTCAGCTTTTGTTTATTTTACTCACATTGTCCCAGGGAAAATTATATTGTCACGTCTTCTCTATAGCAACTAAAACTTTTAGCCTTGCAAATCTCAGCTTAGTAAATGCTGTGGACATGGGACCTGGTTAATATAACTGATGGTGAGAAGGGATTCATCATTGATTTCTCCATAGCAACCAGATTGTTCAACCTAGCAACTGATTTAAAAGATCTGTAGTTCAGCTCAGGAAAATCACTGATTAATGGGGTGAAGTTTATAGCATGAGTAATCACAAGGGGCACTATTTAAAAAAAAAAAATTAAACTGCACTTTTACAAGCCAACATCAAAGTCTGTGTGCAAACTTTATCCGTATAGTTGTTATCAAGTATAATATTATTTCTACATTCCTAATTGCAATAAAAATATATATTTTTGACCTAAATTTCAGTTGTTTCCTTGCCCTTAACACTATAGAAAATCGGACATACAGAAAGAATGTCTTTAAAGTATTTTTTGTTATATTTAAATGTCACTTTTAAGCCAGCGTGAATAGATAAAATAGCAACTGTTGTAATTGAAATGTAGTGTCCTTTAAACATAGGAAATCGTGACATGAGTGGAGACAGTGGTGGAACGTTTTTAAGGGCAGTTTGAGTCACAAGTCATTTCTGTGGAAAAATAACGGGCGTGTGATTCCTGTGCCAGAATAGTTCTCAAACACGGTTTCATTCTTCCTCACTGTGGAAAAATAGCGTTGCGTGCAAATGTTGCCAAGGCAAAGCATTTTATCTTTTCCTGAAGTCCAAAAGCTTTTGGGTGTTTACCCATAACATAAATGGCTTGTAAGCTACAAGAGTTCACCCCCCCCCTCCACTCTTAAAAACTGAAGTGTCAAAAAGGTTGTGAATGAACAAGTAATTAAGAGTTAATCATTTCTTTTTATCAATAAAATGCATGTAAAACCTATATTTGGTGTGTTTCAAAGAGCAAAAATAACACAAAATACACCTGCAGACAGGTTTTGAAGAAATCTTAACACCATCTAAGCTCTTCCAGTACTTGTTCCAGTACACTGAAGATGTAATCTGGGGCCACCTCAGCAGTCAAGAGGACCACTTCAGGCCGGACCTCATCGGAAATTAGACGGATGTACCTGGACCCCCTGGTTTCTGCCAGAAACATTGCGTCTTTCAAACAGATGGCAAAACCTTGTTGATGCAGTTTAGCTACCTTGTGTCTTGTTGCTGAACTCAGTCTTTCTCAACCAGAATTTGGCTGTTTCCATTTCTGAAACCGTTTTCCCCACATCTGCCTAGAAGATTTTTACAGTACGGCTTATTTAATAACGAAAGGGTTCTGTTTATCACACCTGAACACAGTAAGAGAGTGTTTTGTTAATGGTAGCTTCATTGTATCCCACAGATGTTTGAGTTCAAGTTGGACACAAAAAGTGGCGTTTTGCCTCCTCTGCGTAACCCGGATATCCTGGTGGGTGAGAATGACCTGACGGCTCTCAGTTACCTCCACGAACCAGCCGTGCTGCATAACCTCCGTGTGCGCTTCACTGACTCCAAGCTCATCTACACCTACTGCGGTAAATCAATGCTGGTGCTCCAGTGATGTCAGAATAGTGTACAGAGAGTTTTTTTCTTCTGTTTTGTCAGTAATTAACTTGTAGGCTTCCATCGGTTTGGTGTTTCATGAACGTTGAGGCTGATCTTGACAGGGTTTTGGTCCTCCACCGAAGCTGCGTACTGCAGCTAGATCAGACTTGTTGAGTTCTGTGTCAATACGAGAAAAAAAATTTGCCTGAAGCTTGTCTATTTAACATTTAAGGAGAAGCTTCTATATTTTATGCAAGAAAACAAGACTTTTGTCAATCACATGACCTTGGATTTAAGTCACGATTAATCTCATTGACGTTTCAGCAAAGATACATTTCAGATTTGATCCCAGATGTCAAAAATCACTGGAAAACTCATTTCTGAGCATTTGCTGTACCGTGCCACACGTTTAGCCTGTAAACAAAGAATGCTTTCAGAAATATAAATACTGATTGTGTTTTTGGTAAATTTACCAAATGAAAAATGACAAAACCAAATGAAAATCCTATAGTGGTGTAGGATCAACCCAAAGGGGTTAATGATCATCAATGTTGTTGAAGAAACAGTTGTGTTGGAGGCTTAAACCTGGGTGAAAAATGGCCAAATCCTGGTACCACGGTGAGGCTGAGAAAGACTGTCCTGGTAAGATTGTTTAGACCGCCAACGATGTTTCTCCCAACAGATATTTTGAAACAGAGTGGGGTTTGAAGGTGTGCCGTTGAAGCTCTTTTGGAGATGCAATGTTGTGGATTGTAGGCGCAGTGGTCACACATCAAGCTAATTATGTCAAGGAAGAAAAAAAAAGGCTTTGGGAACAAGGCCAAGCAACTCAATTAATGCATGACGGGAGCTGGGATGCAGATAAGACAGCAGGTGTACTGGTCTGATGAGCGAAATTTAAAATCTAACTGCTGAATAATAATAATAATAACAACACATTTTATTTACTGGCGCCTTTCAGGTCACTCAAGGTCACCTTACAGAGAACAAATCGGACAACCTTGTAAACATTAGAAAAGAACAGAACAAGATATAATAGCATGAGCAGCAGACAACTACAGGTTAAACGCTTGTCTAAATAAAAAAGTTTTTATTGCCGATTTAAAACCTTACATGTCACTGCTACTGCGGATCTCATTAGGCAATGAGTTCCACAGAGCTGGAGCAGCGAAGCAGAATGCTCATTCACCAAGGGAGGATCTAGGAGGAGGAGGGCGAGAGAGCATGAGTGTGGAGCTAGAGCGGAGTGAGTATGAGTGGATAGAGAGGAGGTCAGTGAGGTAGGAGGGAGCCAAGCCATTTAGAGCCTTATAGGTGAGAAGGAGGATTTTGAACTGAGATCCGAATTTAACTGGAAGCTGTAGAAGGACCGGGGTGATGTGATCTGTGCGTGGAGTGTGTGTTATTAGTCTAGCGGCAGCGTTTTGAACCAATTGTAGCTTGTTCAGTGTCTTGGTTGGCAGGCCATGGAACAGAGAGTTGAACTAGAGTAGCTGTAGCAGTAGGGGACAGAAAACCTCGGAGACGGTTTATATTTCGAATATAAAAGTAAGCAGTACGGGTGGCAGAATTTATGTGTTGCTCAAGAGAGAGTGTGTGGTCAATAATAACGCCAGGGCTTTTAGCCTGATAAGAGACAGGTATGGTTGTTATGCCATCAATGGATACAGCAGATAACGTATGAAGAGCTGGAGACTGGTAAAATAATGGGTGTCTGCAGATGACGGGGAAACCGTTACTTTTTTTTGTTTTCCATACAAACAAATTACACTTTGCTAAAAAGAACCAAAGATTTCAGAGGACCTGTATTATCCTGCTGCAATACTGGAGCTCAACAGTTAGGCAAAAAGATTGGCATCTACGGTTGGTGTTAGTTTGACAATACTCAGAGGCTAACTGTGTGAAGCTTAAATGTTGACCTAGCATCACAGCTGGATGCTAATTTAGGGGACCGGAAGGAGTTGTGGCTGTTGCATTCAATCTAATTATGATGTAAGCGGTTAATCCAGTGCAAATACACCTTTAGAGGGGCACCCCACATCAAACGTCTTTTCCCACTGCACGAGTTCAGTTCAGCATGGCTTTAATGGCTTTTCCACTGCCTTGGAACATACACCATTTCTGGAACTCACTTCGAGGAAGTTCTAGAATCGACACCTTCGCTCTAAACTGACACCTTTTTCTTGTTTGGCTGAGCAAGCCTGACATATGGGAGCACTCAATGAACTGCACAAACACTTCTTTTGTGGAAAACACCCACAATAAATCTCGTTGTTTATGGGACTGAGCTAAAGATCCACTTCGAGGCCAACTCTGCATCAATGATCGACGTGTTTTTGTTGATTGTAAATGAACAATATGGAGAAGTGTTTATGTTATTACAATTTTCCAGCAACAACGAGACGAAAACGGCGTCAACATCGCTATAAAAGCGGTATCAGGCATTAAATAAGTTTACATACATCCTTTGTATCAGACATACCGCAGCTATTACTCACAAATATGACTCATAAAATATCTGTCATCTGTCCTGCACGCCTCAGTAGACTTTGAGTTGTGGACTCCTGCTCTCAGATTAGACTGTTTTGCATCCTGTATGCAAAGTTTAACAAAGCAATTTGGCCCAGAAATTATAACACATTTTTAATTGTTTTCAAATTAAACAGGGATCATCCTGGTTGCTATCAATCCATATGAAAGCTTGCCCATCTACGGCTCTGACATCATCAATGCCTACAGCGGGCAGAACATGGGGGATATGGACCCTCATATCTTTGCTGTGTCAGAGGAGGCCTATAAGCAGATGGCCAGGTATTTACTCATATCTTCTTAAGAAGAATGTTAACAATATATAGAAATGTGATCTGTGTTTGCTCTAAGAGATGAGAAGAACCAGTCCATCATCGTCAGTGGGGAATCTGGTGCAGGAAAGACGGTTTCTGCTAAATATGCCATGCGCTATTTTGCTACAGTCAGCGAATCATCTGCTGATGCCAGCGTCGAGGAGAAAGTGCTGGCGTCTAACCCAATTATGGAGGTAAACTGCAGATCAGACTCTAATCAAAACCCGTTTTATTTGAATAATATGAGTTTCAATAGAGATGGTCTTGTCCACTTATCAAAATGAGATCTAGTTGCATTTATAGTGTAATGTCACATGGTTGAGTAAATGATGAATAATTAGCACACTATTTTGCAGCTGGGATAGAAAAAAACATGTTAATAATCCTATTTTCTGGTTGATTTCTGAGATTGAACAGGAAATACATCACAAACAGGAATTTACAAGCTCTTTAATTTAAATTGCTGAGAGACATTTGTTCTCTTATTGCTTTAGATTCTTGGGAGTGACTCCTCCCCCACTTTTCTTTGGCTTTTCTTATATTGCATAGCTGTGCTTTGTTTTAGCTGACTGATGTTTAAGCTAAATAAAGCTGCATTTTCTGTTAAGACTCTGAAAGCAAGGTTTAGGAAGATTTCTCACTTGCCTTAGAATTAATATTCAATGTCACATCACATTATTCACCTCTATGACCTCACTTGGGTCCATATTAATATCAGAATTCATTTAATTAGAAACTTATTTTATTGATTTCATTTATAAAAACTGGTCCTTAACCTCTTAAGCCCGAGAGTCCCCGGTACCGGGGACTTGCCCCCTTGTGCGTTACATTTTCACTCATAGCTCACGAACCCTGAGAATAACCCACACATATTAAATACTGTTGTGTTCAGCGGAAACTCCTCTAAAAACGTATCTAATTCAATTTCATATTCGTGAACCACAGCTCGAACGCCATGCAAATAAACAACAACATGTCCGGAGTATAATTCATGACCACGTTTTTGTTTATGTGCGATATGTATCCACAATATAAACGGAAACACCCAAACCATTACATTAAATGAAAGCTAACAACCAGCTGAATCCAGCGATATGCAACTCATTAACATTGCATGAAGTATTTCAGAGCAGGGAGCGAAAGTTCCACGAAAAAACGCCAGCGAAAACCAAGCAAGCATGTAAATCTTGTCTTACCTTTGCCGTTTTTTCAACAAAAAGTTATTTCCATAGCGATAAAAGTCCGTTTGTTGTTATGTCCGGTCGATAGCTTCGCGAAAACTCCATTTTGGATTATTTCTTTAGCTTTGTGGCGTCATTATGTCACCAAATATGGAATGACTCCCCGTGCGTAAGAGCACGTCTCTCCACGCTGCGCGTCGTGTGATTCGTCGGCGATCCCGTCAGTCTCAAAATGGTTGAGCTGATTGGTTTCCATAGAATCAGAGCTTTCCGTCGATATATAGATCTTCTGGATTGGACAGATGGTCGGGGGGTAGGGACAAGCAGAAGCTCGACGGCGAAAGCGTTTGTGAATGAAAGGTTCCCAAAAGCGCAGCAAGATGGCGTAAATGAGCTTCTACCCCCCTTTTACAGCGTTTCTTTAGGAGTTTTTTTTGCTGAAATCATGTCCCATAAGCAAGAAAACAAGACTATTAACGTAGCTGAAGCTTTGGACAAGATTTTTTCCATATTTCAATTATTGTGCCAAATTGTGCCAAACTGTGCCAACATGGATTACGCCTGAACTTTGTTCAATCAAAACCTTTACAGAATATTAGTTTCTTGTAGTATGAACACCAAACTTGCTACAGATGTTCTTGACATGTAGTGGTTACAATTGATTGTGTTTATTTGCTTCGTTATAAGTAAAATAAGGAGATATTGGAGGAAACATGTGTTTTTTTTTTTAGGCGGAGTTCATTTTTTGGCCATTCCAACATCAATTACTCTTACCCAGTGTTCTTGACTGTCAAATTAACTCATCCACACCACTCCCCAAGAACCTATCTTCATTTTGATACCAAGATTTGCAGTTTAGGCCTTGTAAAAGCTGAGAAATGCCTTAAAAAGTAAAAGTATAGGATTTTCGGAAAATAGGCCTCAGGGCTTAAGAGGTTAAAAATAGAACCCATATTGTTCTTTAATAATTTGGTTTGTTACCGCTGAAATCAGTCGACAGAGAGCAACACTTCAGACTTGTAGAACACCGCTCCATATCAAGCGACTGTAAGAGATGCACCTTCTATCAACGTAAATTTCACGTCATGCTCAAATCACTCTAAATGTTTTTTTAAGTATTTATCCCTTAGATTTTCTTAATATAGGTTTTTCTCTGTGTGTAGGCTATGGGAAACGCCAAGACAACGAGAAATGACAACAGTAGTCGCTTTGGGAAGTACATCGAGATTGGCTTTGACAGGAAACATCACATTATTGGAGCAAACATGAGGACGTACCTTCTGGAAAAATCTCGTGTTGTGTTCCAGGTCAGTCTTCAATTCATGTTCATTTGTAAAAAAAAAAAAAAAAAAACTTCTGTAGAAATATCTTGATTTTTAATTTTCTAGGCTAACGAGGAGAGAAACTATCACATCTTCTATCAGCTCTGTGCCTGCTCTCATTTGCCAGAATTTAAGAATCTAAAGTTAGGTAGGATACACCATCTACCAGTTATTAATGACTCAAAAATCTGTCTTTTGTCTTCAATGTTGTTTCAACACAATGTAAGACCAGACGTTTTCTTTTCTTCAGTAACCAGTATTTCTCTTAAGGCAGTGCTGATGACTTTCCATACACAAACCAAGGCAGAAGTTTCTCGATCGAGGGAGTGAATGACTTGAAGGAGATGCAGGCCACCAGGAAAGCCCTTTCATTGCTGGGTAGGAACACCGCTGTTCTTCTTTACTTCTTTAAGAGAAAAGGGTAAAACGTTCCATATTGAGCTTAATTCAGTACTTTATCTTGGAAAATGCTGCGGTCCATTGTAGCATTTGTAGTTTTCTGAGTTTTAATGAATTCAACAAAGTGAACCTTAAACATGCATCTTAATGTTACAGGAATTACAGAATCTTTTCAAATGGGTTTATTCCAAATCTTGTCAGCCATTCTTCATCTGGGGAACGTGGAAGTGAAAGAGAGAGGATCATCTAGCTGCACCATCTCGGTGAGTTGAAGTAATTAACTTGAATGGCAACTGGAAATTCCTGACTAGGAAGAATCCACTCCGGACTCCAATGAGAAGTTGAACAGGATTCAACTTTGACCTATGATTTCGCATCATGTGATGTAACATGAGCTGCCAGATTGGAGAGGTCACATGCATGAGATTTTTGATAACTCAATTTGAAGCAAATGTATATTTTCAGGACATTAGTTTAGTTTTAAAGTAGATAAGACAGCGCCCTGTTATAATTTAGATTAGTTGTATAGTGAATTATTTTTGAAATGACAATGTTTAGTGGGTGGGATCATAATAGTCATCAAATGAGATTCTGATTATATTGCCAGTGAGTCTGGGGTATTAGAGCTATGTTGAATTGTGAGACCAGTGGAAATTTTTTATAGTTTTTTTCGTTACTTGATTATCCAGCTAGAATGGGGTATCTTTCCCAACAAGATCAACCTATGAAAAATATATAGTTTCATTTTTCACTAGTATTGTAACACAGTTTTACTCTAGAAGAGTCTAGTTTATCAGCCGAGTTTAGAAAGTCTTTTGATTTTTATTTTGTTTTTTAACTCAATTGCTACTGGTCTAATTGAATTAAATGATCTATTATAAAAGCACACATCACCATATCTGGAGCTTGGTGTAGTAGAAAAATACACATTTTCTTTTATTATATCACAAGGGGGCATTCTTTTAACAGTTGCCTGCACACTAACATTCTTTACATTGATTCCAGGATGACAAGGGCCACCTTGCTGTATTTTGTGACCTCGCTGAAGTGTCGTGTGACTCCATGTCTCACTGGTTATGCCACAAAAAGCTGAAAACAGCCACAGAAACCTTGAACAAGCCTGTCTCTCGACTGGAAGCCGTGAATGGGCGTGATGCACTTGCCAAGCACATTTACGCCAAGCTGTTCTCGTGGATCGTCAGCCAGGTCAACAAGGCTTTGAGCACTTCCTCCAAAGCACACTCCTTCATCGGGGTCTTAGACATATATGGGTGGGTGACATCTACGTTTTTGCAAAATGTTTCTTAAGAAATGTTGCATTTGTTTCTAGCGACTCCACTGGTCACTAAGTAAACTGCAATTTGTTTGATTCACAACTCTGCACTGATTTAGAAAATAATCGAAATGCAGGTATTTTGTGTAAATATAATTTTTTTGAATGGATTAGCAGTGGTAATTAAGTGATAACCCAACCGACGTATCAGCTGATTTTTCAACATTTTATGCTATTGCTATCGCATTCTTGAGCATGGATCATTGAGTTAATCCAATAGCAGAACCCTGTTAGTCTTTTTAGCAATAAATTCTTAATAAAAATAAATTTCAACAGCCCCAGTCTTTATTAATATAAATATATTTGATCTTTATGTTTGATAAATCCTTATCAAGAGAGAAAATTAAAGGTAAAAGGTGAAAATTTAAGTTGCACGTAAAATCAGGAAACAAAACAAATATGTTACAAGAGTCAACATTAAGTATCACCTCCATCATATATCTTTAAATATTACCCAAACCACAGTGCCTCAGTTTTATTCATTGGGAAGTTGGTTCTAAGGGCATCAGGAATGCATTAATTATACGTTTGATTTAAAAAATTACCAATCGGAGCCCAAATTGAATAGGGTCATTTAATGGCCAAAATGTACAAAAAAAAGGACAAACTGCAGGACATTTTTTGTTTACCTCATTATTTATTGGTGCATGGATTCCATTGGGAAATCAGTGCTGAGAACGCAACCATTTGGATTCTCTTTAGCCGTTAAAATCCATGTAGTCCACAAGATTAGAATGCATCAATTTTCCAGAAGACTCTTAGGAATAAAACATAGCCTACGTGCTTTTAAACAAGGAATTTGTTTACCTTTTGTTTTCTAACAAAGATCAAATATTACATTTAGCTTATTAAACATGCAAGAGCGCATCGGTCGAATCATTTTCTCACTTTGTGCAGGTTTGAGACGTTCGAGGTGAACAGTTTCGAGCAATTCTGCATCAACTACGCCAACGAGAAACTCCAGCAGCAGTTTAATATGGTCAGCACTTGCAAACTCAAGTTATTCGTCATGCCCAAGCACATCAGCACTGACGGAAAGCATTTCCCCTGCAGCACGTGTTCAAACTGGAGCAGGAGGAGTACATGAAGGAGCAGATCCCATGGACGCTAATCGACTTCTATGATAATCAACCCTGCATCAACTTAATCGAGGCCAAGTTGGGCTTGCTAGATCTGTTAGATGAAGAATGCACTGTAAATACCGTTACTGTTTCACGGTATGTTTAGATTCGTGATCTAACTGCTTGAATTTAATGTGTTCAGATGCCGAAAGGATCAGATGAATCATGGGCTCAAAAGCTGTACAACACTCACCTGAAGAAAAGCTTGCACTTCGAGAAGCCGCGCATGTCTAATAAAGCCTTTATCATTGTGCACTTTGCAGATAAGGTACGAGATTAAATAAAAATTTATTTGACCCTTTCTGTACGTTTGTTCACTCTCTGTTTGTTTCAGGTTGAATACCAGTGTGATGGATTTCTGGAGAAGAATAAAGACACGGTTAATGAAGAGCAAATCAATGTGCTGAAGGCTAGCAAGGTGTGTTCCCCTCAGCATAGCTCACCTGAAATCAGCTGCTAGTTCAAGACACATGTTGCAGCTTGTGAAAATGTAATGTTCCACTCCCTCAGTGACTTCTGAAACTAACAAAGCTCTGTCCATTGAGCATGTTTGGTTCAAAAGTCCTGTTCTTCAAAGGCATTTCTCTCACACGACTCTTACAAATAAGTGCAGGTATTTTCCTTTCCTCCCTCCCTCCTTGGCTTGCCTTCAAACCAGCAAAAATTCTTCTAGTCACATAGCTTTCCGTCTGTCTCCGTGTTCCAGTATTCCGTATTCCCAGAACACCATTAATCCTGACCAACGCTTAATTTGCAGAAATAATTTGCCCAAAATGGTCAAGGACCCTCCACCATCCTTCACTGTTGCCTGAAAACACTCATATTTGAATCAATCAAAGCACCTGTTGCCATTTTCTGCATCAAATTCCTACGTTTTTTTTTATTCTTGAGTTGCTATGCCTTGTTTCTACATACGAGGTATGGCTTTTTGGCTCTAACTCTTCCTTAAAGACCAACACTGGCTAGAATCTTCTAAACGGTTGATGGGTCCACCTGGGTCTCACTGGTTGGCCGACCCAGCATCTACGATTCTTTCTGAAACCCCAGTCTGCTTTGAAATCTTTATCTGGAAGAAACCTTAGTAGTATAACAACATCGTGGCTGTTCACTCAGTTTAAACTTCCTCCACAGCTGTTTTGGTTTTAGGTAATGACTGTTTTTCAACATACATTGATTTTCAGTAGCAGTTTTTAGGTATATTTCGTGGATTAAATCCCTGACTTTGTGCAAGTGCACCTATAAGAACTGATGCTGGCTTGAAGGGCAAAAGTAGTAACGTCAACATTTATTCTGTATTTCTAGTTTTTGCTGCATATTCTCACCTTCTTCACGCTGTTTGGTGATAGTAAGAGGGTGTCCAAAGAGCCACAGATTCTTCACCGCTCTACTATACAAAAACTACTACTATAAATATGTTTATGGTGCTGTTGTGTTTATGAACATTTTATGATTTTTTTTATTTCCATTCGTTCCATTTCCATAAAAGCACCATGCGAGGAAGTGGTTTAGTGGTGAAACTCGTGTAGTTTTTTTTTTTTATCTCGCTCAGTTCGGCTTGTTGGCGGAGCTCTTCCAGGATGAGGACTCTCCGACGGAGTCCAGCAGCTTGGGTTCCTCCGGACGGCCAAAATTTGGACGATCGACGCAGTCTTTTAAGGAACACAGGAAGTCAGTTGGGCTGCAGGTTAGTTCAAACTACTTTAAGACTGACTGCTTTGTTTTTTTTATGAAGTTTAACATAAGGAGCGACACTTTTTTTAATTTGTAATGTCAGATAAAAGGTTTTTTTCCTACGTGGTTTCAAAATATGCGCATTTTCTTACATGTGTATAAGTATTTGAGGTGTAACAACATGTAAAACGTATAGTTGCTGGGGTATATCCTCCAAAAGCTTGTGGAAAAGCACATTAAATGACAATGTATTTAAAACGTTGTGTAAACAGATCGCTCCCATCCACACTTTAAGAAATGTCTTCTTCTTTAGCGTTTCATTTTGAGTCACAAACTTTATTGCTGCCCCCTGGAGGCCGGATCATATTACATATCAAACTAAACCCTGGCGTTCCTAGCTTCAACAATGAACAGCACAAGGCAATGAATTACTAAATAAAATGCTATGTTTGTGCCATAAACACTGATAAGCTGTCAAAAGTGGATGTCTGTGGATGCTGGTAGTTAAATATCACAGTGTTAAACTGGTCCATGGCCCAAAAAAGCTTCATTGATGTTTTATATGCTTTTTAAATAATTATTATATAGCAGTTAATCTCCATCAGTTGTATCCATCCAATTCTCTTCATCTTTTTGTGTGTTGTGCATATTTATAGTTCCGGAACTCTCTGCACCTGCTGATGGACACACTGAACGCCACCACCCCTCACTATGTGCGCTGCATCAAGCCAAATGACTTGAAAGCCCCATTCGTGTAAGTCAGCTGAGTTCAGAGATAATCCAGCGTTATGTAAAGCAGATCACCGTAGGTTCCTCTACCTCTGTTTGTAGAATGGATCCTCATCGAGCCGTTCAGCAGCTCAGAGCGTGCGGAGTCCTGGAGACCATACGCATCTCCGCTGCAGGCTTCCCTTCAAGGTGCTGGCTCTATACAAAATATATTTATATATTTCACATTTCTCTGAGACCACTTACAAAACAAGAGACAAGCAGTACAGTATGGAAATAATGATATAATACAACAGGGAAAAAGGATTCTCAACTCTTTCAGAAACTCATTTCTTAATGAATCTCTATATGGAAGATGCTTGAACATAGCTGTGGGTTTGAGGTCCAGTGTTTGAAATAAAGAACCGCACAACAACAACAACCAGAAAGACAATATTATTCCAACTAGATGGTTGGGGTTAGTGTATAAGTTGGATTTTAAAAGTATTTTACTAGCTAAATAGAATGGTTGCCAAGGTAGAATTTTTGGTTGCTCTGGGTGATATTTTTATGAAGTTCTCCATGGCAATGTGAGCAGTGTACACAAACGCCCTTCTATGATTTTCCTTAACTGAGTGATATGCCAAATTGGTTGCTATAGTAAACAGTCAGGTTGCTATGGAGGGGTCAGTGAGCTACTGTAATGTCTTGGTGGCTGTTGCTTTAACAGTCTAGAGACAGTCTAGGCATTTTTTCAAAGTAATGTAAAATGGCACAATAATAAATCAGACAAAAAGACCAAAAAGGTTGGGTACTGATTGAGAATTTTTTTTTTTTTTGCATTGACTGGACAAGTCATCTGTCAATCAAGGTAAAGTAAAAGATTTTATCGGTGTAAAATGTTTTCTTGTGTGAAATGTAGACCTTTTTTTACTGAAAATTCTGAAGTAAAACTATTAGAAAACGAAGACAAATAACAGAAAAACACCATTGACAAAAAATGTATAAAAATAAACAAAAGGATATTCTGGTATATGGTATTCTTCCACATTACCATTTACAAGGATCATTTATAAGTACATACAGTACAAAATAAAAGTCATCTTCAATAACACAATTGTGTACATGTCGTATGTTAGATTACCTTTCTAATTTAACAAAAAAAAAGTTAAATTGCTATTGATGTGCGGTCCCTTTTTTGTAGCCATTATTTTCAATTAAAGACAATCTTTTCAGTTTGTTGATATTTTAAAGTCATGTTACTCCAATATCTGTAGTTTAGAACTACTTTTTTTGGATTTTGGATATTTCATTTTCAGTAATATATGAAAATGTTTTTTAGTTATTCTATTAATACTCTCCTAATTTAGTTTTTAAATCTCCATTGTTCAGGTGGACCTATCAAGAGTTCTTCAGCCGTTATCGTCTCCTAATGAAGAAGAAAGATTACCTCACAGACCGGAAACTGACCTGTCAAAGTGTCTTAGAACGACTTGTCCAGGTATTTCAATTTTCTGAAGCATTGTATCCTCAATAAGGTTAAGATTTTCTCAGAACCCTAACAAACATGGCTTTGGTGTTTGCAGAACAAAGATAAATACCAATTTGGAAAAACGAAGATCTTCTTTCGAGCCGGTCAAGTGGCATACTTGGAGAAGCTGAGGGCAGACAAGCTTCGCTCGGCCTGCATCCACATCCAGAAAACAATCCGCTGCTGGGTCGCTCGCAAGAAATACCTGCGTCTGCGCCAGGCAGCCATCACACTGCAGAAATACACCAGAGGACACCAGGCGCGAAGGTGGGGCTTGATGCTAGATAAAAAAAAAAGAGCAAGTGGAGGCTGACTTGTAAACTAAACCAGGTCCTTTCTGTCTATCGGGGTGCAGCTTGTGCCAGAACTTGAGGAGAACCCGAGCTGCAGTGGTCTTTCAGAAGAATGCTCGGATGTGGGCTGCAAGGCGGCAGTTTCTGCGACAGAAAACAGCAGCTGTGCTCATTCAGAGGTTATTGCGTGGGTACTCTGCCAGACTGCGCTACAACCAGGTACGAGACGCGGGAAATGTTTCGATTTTCTTAGCACGCGGCTATTAAATATTTCTTATTTTTTGCCCAAGTATTTGTGGAAAAAAGACGAAATAAACCGTTTGTAGAGAGAGACAGAGTCCAGTTTAATTTAAACATAAAAATGCTACTGAATGCAACGTTCTGAGGACGGCTTCAAGAATGTTTTAAAAAGCTTTTAAAAACGAAATAGTCTGCTTTTGTTGAGCAGTTATTTGATACCGTGACAAGTGTACTTGGGGTAGTTTTCAGTGATTAAAGCAGTGGTTGCTATGCAGTTGCTAGGGGATAATTGTATTTTTTTTGAGAGGCTGTTGCTATTCTAAGATATCATGGTTTATTGTGATTCTTATGTACTTATGATAGTTTCCTGTTGTTCAAGTGAATGTTGCTAGGTAATATGCTGGTTGCTAGGAGATTGCTTTTTTTTGGTGTATTTTGGGTGGCTATGGGTCATTCATTGATATCATACAAAGTTCTCCAAGGCAATATAAACCAACCCTCATGTTGGTTTCTATGATAAACACTCAGGTTGCTATGGAGTTTTTAGTTACATAATATAATGTTTCCTTTGTCACTATAAGTTATATAAACCAACCACCTGTCAATAGTTTCCAAAGCTAAGAATTTGGCAGAGAATTTGGTTGCTAGGGTAAACAGTTTGGTTGTAAGAATCTTACTTGTTTTCTGAGAAGGAGATGGTGATTTGTGATTTTTGTGTACTTCCATGTACTATTATTTTTTTTTCCCCAAGAAGGCCTTGTTAGAGTCCAAAGTGTTTTGATTACTTACAATTCATTTGTACTTGGGATATTCTCCAGGTATTTCAAGAGGATGTTCCTATGCAGTTGCTAGGTCCTTTGTCCTAATGCTATTACTTTCTAATGCAGTTATTGCAATGTTGTTTAAACGGACCAACTATTGAAACTAAAGGAACTTTTCTGTGTTCCATTTTCTAGTTCAAGTAGGTTTCCATGATTTATATGATTAGTTGGTTTTTAGAATTAATATTTTATTACTGATTGTCATTCCTTCTGTTTTCTTCTGCAGCTGGTGTGTGAACACAAAGCTCTGCTGATCCAGCGCTGGGTACGTGGCTACCTGGCACGCTGGCGCTATCGTCGAATCAAACGTGCCGTGCTGTATCTTCAGTGTTGTGTTCGTCGGATGCTAGCGCGCAGAGAGCTCAAGAAACTCAAGATTGAAGCTAGATCTGTGGAGCACTACAAGAAGCTTAATGTCGGCATGGAAAATAAAATCATGCAGCTCCAGAGGAAACTGGATGAACAGGTACCACTCATCCCTTTACTCTGCTGTATTTGTTTCTAAAGATGAATCGTGATGATGTATGTACATATGTCGCTATAGCATAAGGAGAACAGAGAACTCGCGGAGCAGATGAGTGTCATCGAGAGCAACAGTGCTGCAGAACTAGAGAAGCTACATATACAGTTCAAGACTCTTCAGGAGGTGGAAGAGGAGGCCCGACACCGTGGAGACCTTGTGACATCATTAAGGGAGGAGTTGGAGTTTGTCCTCAATGAATTGGAAAACAATAAAAAGGTGAAATTAAAGATAAGCCAAAGGCCTTCTCTTGGTTTTTGGACCTATGGATGCCCCTGATGCACCAATGGAGCTTATGGTGCACCAACAGTCTTATCTCAAAGCATACGGATGTTAATTTATTTAGCTAAACTATATGTGCATGGCTGCCATTGAAAAATGAAATTATAACAAAATTATAAGTAAGTAGTTGTAATAGTAGTTGTAGTAGTTGTTCTATTGGGATCAATCTTGGCATGTGTGTTAAGGTACAATGCCTGAACCCATTTCTCTAACATCCTACAGTATCAGTTTTAGTGCCACCAGGTGGCCAGACGAAATACATAATTTTTGTGCCACCATCTTAATCCAATTTTGACGTTTGTATTAAGTGTATTGTCCAATACGATAATAGAACAATGTTCATTCTCATTCATTGTGCCACCTGGCGTTTTTTTTTTGTGTGCGTTTTTGTTTTTAAATTTGATTTATTTAATGTAAATCATTTTTTTAAATTGGAATTTGAAGGTCTAGTTATAAAATCATACTCCTTGTTGGAGTACATACTTCTTGGATGTAGATGTGTTTAAAGAAAAGCAATCAAATCCACTGTGTTCTCTCTAGATGGTGACCGAGCTGAATGAGAAGAACACGCTCCTGAAGAGTGAGAAGGAAGAGCTAAACAGACTGATCCAGGAGCAGCAGCAGATGAAAGGTTCTAGCATTTGGTTTGAATCAAAGAATAGTTTTTTGTAAAGGCATGTTAATTATTTTATGTGTCTTGAGTAGAAAAAGAGGAGTCAACCAACCAGGAGACGACAGAGCGATTACAAGCACAGCTGAACGAAGAGCGTTTTCTTTACCAGAACCTTCTGACTGAACACCTGAAACTGGAAGAGCGCTACACAGATCTAAGAACAGAGACGGAGTCTACGGTGAGAGTAAATCTTGCACAAGGCTAGACGCTAGCTGAACCTTCCCTGGTGAGTTAAAGGTTGCAGTAGAGTGGTCAGCTGTTTTATTCTGAAACTGAGAAACATAGAAACATTCTTCATGCAAATCACTGTGCAAATGAGTGGGTTAAAGACTTACCAAAAAAATGTTTAAGATCTCAAAGATTTAATATAGAGACATGGGGTTGGTTTACACAACTTATATTGACAAAGGGAACATTTTTATTTCACTGACCCAATTTACCATAATTTAGCAAATTTCAACCAATTTGGGATCATAGCTTTGAAAAAAATCATAAGAGACATGGGGGCTGGTTTATGTTACTCACAGCAACACTAAAAACAGTAATTTACTCCCTCAGCAACCACACCTTTAACCATAGCAACCAATTTGGCATATCTCTATCTCAGCTTAGGAAAATTTTAGAGATATGGGAGTTGGTTGTCACTCATTGTGACGTTATGTGACATTGTGAAAAATGTTACTGTTGAACCAGTCGTAGCAATGTAATTCCGCTACAAATGATGCTAACCAGAACCTTGTATGAGCTTATACATTAGTAGATTAAACTTGAAAACACTTCTACAAATAATAAACATGATTCATTTCTCACTGAATTTATTTTGTCATGGCTTGTCACTTAACAGGAAAATTCGAGTCACAGCTAATTTTTGTAATTTTTTTTTAGGACCTTTCCAAATCCGTTCATAATCGAGCAGACTCTGGGTACAGCAGCAACCAGTCAGAGAGCATTCACAGCTCCATGAACACCGGGTCAGAGGTCAGCACCCTGGAGAAAGAGGTCCGTTTGGAAACTCTGCGACTGCCTGTGTGTTTTCTACCATGATGCTAATCTTTTCTGTATTACAGGAGGAGTTACAGACGGCAGCGGATGTTTCCCTGCTGCTTAAGCTCCAGAAGAGAGTTGCTGAGCTGGAGAAAAGCAGCATGGAGCTGCAGAGAGAGATGGATGCTAAAGAAGAGCAGGCGCAGTTGGAGAGGGCCAAAGTAATGAACATACACCATGTATTCTTTTGTGATCCTCTGAATAGTACAAAATTCAAAAATTTTATTAGTCAGTTTATTAACACTCCATTTATATTGATTCTTAGTTCTAGCAATTTTATGATGACCCCTAACCACCCTGTATGGGTCAAAACCTGTAGGCAAAAGCCGAAAACAAGTGTGTTGTGCTGAAAAAGGCCATAAAATATGAGGGAGAGTTCTAAGAAGAGAAAAATCAATGAAGTACATTTATGGAGCGTGCATAGGGAAGCTAATATCAAGTATTTAACAAGATGCTTCTTGTATGGCATGCCCATTTAACATTTAATACTCTTTCTGTATTTGTCGCAACTCTTATGTTGATTTGTCATCTTTCCATTATCAGTGTTTATTTGACTAGTCGAAATGTACATTTGAGCTGCCTACAATTCTTTAAACAAAATTGAGTTGTCGCAATTGTAATTTGAAATATCTCTAAATAGATTTACATTTTTAAAGTATTAATACAGTAGTACAGTTTTAAAAATAAGTCATGTTTCCATTTACAAATAGTAATTAATGGTTTGGGGATTTATTTAAATATTATCTGCACTAGTCACAGGAAGCTGAAGCTGACCTAGGTAGAAGGTTGTACTGAGACCAGACTTCACCTTTCTTGGGTGTGTCTGAATTTTTTTTCTGCACTTGTGTGGGAAACTAGTAAAAACAAAACTTAATAACTTAAAAATAACTAAAACGATCAGACATATAAACTATAAATCTCTGTAGTAGCAGTTCTTTAATCATGTGGGGGTGGAGTTGGGAGTAGCCTGTTATTCATCCAATTGGACGGGTGGAGACATTGTTACATCCGGTTGGATCGGGCCACAGCAGCCATTTTGTTTATATTCTTAGTTTCCACCAGGAGTCGTTCTTGAATTGTGTTGGGGGGCTAAATATTTACAAAATAAATAACTATTACTAATCAAATACAATAATAAAATTATAAAATAATTTGGTGAGTTTTAGTTTTGGAGTCATATGTTTGAGTACCCATGGCACTGGTGACGTTATGCTACAAAATATGGTGGACACAATGTCACTCCTACTGCCCTAAATTGGGACACATCCATTCAGACTGAACTATTTTAGTATGTATATTTTTCGGGTTAAAATTTTGTTGTTTCTCTAGGAGCTGGAAGATTGTCGAAGAGTGTTAGGAGCTGAGAAAGATTACGAAGCTCTTAAGGTAACAAAACCGCTTTCCTCCCTAAACCAACACTAACTTACCAGGAATGATCTGGATGTGACTGTGTATGTTCTAGCGGCAAGAGCTAGAATCTGACAACAAGAAGCTGAAGAAAGATCTGCAGGAGCTGCGTGATTCTCTAAGCAAGGGCACGGGCTCTAAACTGACATCCCCCAGTGGACGAGCTTACAACGTGCTCCTTGAACAACTCAACTCCACCAGTGAAGAGTTGGAAGTGCGCAAGGAGGAAGTGCTCATCCTCCGATCTCAACTAGTCAGCCAAGATCCATTGAAACATAAGGTAACCATTTATAGTTTTCCAGACACTATTGAGCTGAACGCAAAAACTGTGCGTCATGGCCGTATAGAGCGGGAGGAGTAAAATCAACTATTGCTAATAAGATAGAATATCCTAAAATTATTCGGTCGGGGCTTAGTTTCTATCGGTAGGAGTCGCTCTGTTTAATGTGTGATCATGGCAACGGTGGCATTGCGCTACAAATATGCCAGACGCGATGGTCACTCCCCCTTCTTTATATTTGTAAGACTACAGATACAAAACACAAAGCTTTGCATTAACAAGAGAAAACTGACTGAACAAACCAACTACATTTCTCACACGATAGTAAAAACTAAAAACACATGTAACGATAATGTGCACAAAGATGAAATTATTTGGTAAAAATCCCAAGGAGCCAATGAATGAACAAACTTTTACTGTTATGGTAATAAAATACCTTCTCTATTGATAATAAACACTGGAGGCAGTTTAAGAGGGAACACAGCAAATGCGGCTATTTATTGTAAAGATATTAAGCAGAGTCAATGCATCCTCACGCACGTGTGAAAAAGAACGTGGCCAGCCGAGTTCCAAACGGCCAGCGTGGAGAGCAGAGAGAGAAAGTGATTCATTCTCACCTCAACTTGTATCCTCTTCCATAGGCGCTAGTATAGCATGACGTGTGCTTTAAGGTTTTTCCTCCTCCCTCTCAACAATGAACCCATTTAACATTAACTTAAACTAATACAACACTAAAATGTAATAAGTATATAAATCTAAATATAATGATAATAAAAAGAGGAGTAATAAGTAGATTTAAGAACTAAAGACCTAAAGTTAAAGAAATTCTATGTCTCCAAATGACCACTAGATGGTAGTATAACACAACTAATGAGATCCATTACATTCCAAATGATCAACAGTCATGACAACATAAACAAAGTACTACTTCCAATTGTTAACTTTTTAATAGTGTTTAGACGTTAAAATGAAGCTTGGCATTCATGTCTTCACAACACTGGAGGCTGCTGCTGTTAACTGACTGTGTTAATCAAAGTAATAAGAGCTCCCTAGCTACCAAAATCTAAATAACAGACATGGGGGTTGGTTTTTATAACTTACATATACAGCACCACGTTCCACACATTTAAATTTTCTTATAACTTTCTTATAAATTTTCTTTTTCAGGAGACAGGAATTGAAGGAGATTCAAGTGACTCCAGCAGGTATCATCCCATGCGTTTTTATTTTAGATTTAAATGCTGTAAGTGCATCTCTGATAACATTGCTTTTATTAACTCTCTCCCTCAGATCGCCCACTCTGGATCTTCATGAGCTCAATGAGGATGGAGAGCTTTGGATGGCCTATGAGAGCCTGAAGGAAACCAACAGGTACGTTAAAGAGGTTTAAACTGTTAACATGCACACAATGTTGCAAGTCTTCAATAGTTGGGAAGCTAAAAGCTCAAAGGGATTCTTATTTACTGAAATTGTACTAAATCTGAAAGTCCCTTTTAATTATAATTCATTAATGTAATCTATTTTTGCTAACACAGCTGCATTCTTTACCACAGAGGATGGTGAAATTTAGGAATCTCTCACTGTGTCTTTGCAGGATGGTGGTTTCTCAGTTGCAGAATCAGGGGAAAAGCCATGAAAAGGAAGTGGAGGCATTGAAGGCGGAGCTTCAGCAGTTGAAGGCGGAGCTTGAGCAGCAGAAGCAGGAGCTTTCTGACAGTCTGGAGCTTCCACATGATGCTAAAATACAAGCCAGTCTGCAGCATGAGATAAGTCGCCTCACCCAGCAAAACATGGTTCGTAAACACTCTGAAACACTGCACACAACTGGATCTTCTTATTGAGCTGATTACTCCCTGTTATAGGAGCTTCTGGAGCAAATGGGGAAACAGGATAAAATGATCCGCAAGCTAAAGAAACATCTAAAGATATATGTGAAAAAGTTTGGGGAGCCTGAGGGTGAGATCCTGGTTTTCACTACACTACATATCCAGGTTTAATTCTTGCTCCGATCAACAGGTGCTCCCTGTTGCTTTTAAACTGGAATAAACTTCACAGTAAATCAATGAAGAGCTTAAATATCGAACAAAGTGAAACAGTGACAGCAGTTTTAAACACATTGAACTTAGCAAACTGTTTCTTGACCTTAGTTGTGTTAAAAGAACCAAAAAAAATTCAGCTTCACCTTCAATGAAATTGTGAGCATTAAACAAATGTACGAGAAAGATCCATTTCCAATACAGGGGAGTAACTTTATGCAACAGTTCTCTCGTAAACAGTTGATTGGAAAAGTATTATGATGGAACATTTGTAGTTTGCGCGATTACCATCAACAAGACCACAAATCCAGCAATGAGTTGACTTGAAAGGCTTTGAAAATGTAACACATTGTGACGACAAACATTAAAGCTCACATTAAATGTACATTTTTTTTGTTCAGGTGTTCACATTGAACAATCATCCGCAGAGAACGTAGTTGGTGAAAGCGGTCGTATGGTCAGTATTGTCCGAAAAGAGAGGGAGTTCCAGGGCATGCTGGAGTACAGGAGAGAAGACGAGAGCAAACTCTTCAAGACGCTCATCACAGGTGATCACATCTTCTCAGAATCACAAATATGGGTTGAAAGGTTTGTAATATTGAAATTCTGGGTCTATTTCACTAGTAATTCAAGTAGTGATTGACGTATTGAAAGCTGTTTCCATTTCAATCCCCTGAACAGAGCTCAAACCTCGAGGTGTGGCTGTGAACTTAGTGCCAGGTTTGCCCGCGTTCATTCTTTTTATGTGTCTGCGTCACGCTGACCACTCCAATGATGACCAGCGCGTTTCAAACCTTCTCAACTCTTCAATCAACGCAATCAAGAACGTCCTGAAGGTCAGACACGGAGATAAACACAGTTGTCATTAGTAGAATTTATTTCTGAAAGTGTAAACTGAGCTTTGTGTGCAGAAACGAGGAGATTTTGAGACCACCTCCTTCTGGTTGGCAAACACATGCCGTTTCTTGCATTGTCTGAAGCAGTACAGCGGAGAAGAGGTACAAAATATTTTCAAAAGTGGATCTTTTTCTCTTGTGTTGTACACGGAATGAAATGTACTAGAGCTGAAACAACTCAATCAACGTTATCGATGATGGCAATCGCTGCCAACAAATCTCATTATTGATTTCACAGAAGGATTGGTCGAGTTTAAACTGAAACGAGTGAGCACTGAATCCCTCCATTAGAATCAGTCTTCTACCTTTTTTTGAGAGTGTGTCATATTCAGTCTGACAACAATTTTCCTTTTAAATATCTGTTTCTACTCTGAATATTGTTAACTATAACTCGAATCCTGCACGCGGAGTTAAGAAATGGCTGCAATTAATGTTTTAAACTGAATTGATCTGTTAAAAAGTTCATATAGCATGCAGTGTTCAAAAATACACATTTTTGTGAAATATTTGTTTGTTGTGCAAGCCATTAATGGACTTCTCCCCCCTTTCCTCTTTCAGGGGTATGCCAAGCACAACTCCCCACGGCAGAATGAGCACTGCCTGAGCAACTTTGACCTCTCTGAGTACCGTCAGGTGCTGAGTGACCTCACCATCCAGATCTACCAGCAGCTCATCCGTGTCATCGAAAACATCTTACAGCCCATGATTGGTACGTGTAACCCACCCGCCTCCATCGCTCCATCCCTCCAAGATTTTCTCTTTTAAATCACACTCTCAATTTCCCAAAGTCTCTCATCAAAAGCAGTGCTGTGATTGAGCACCTCATGTGGTGGTGAAATCGGCAATTCCCGATATGATTCTTGCCGTAATATTAATTAAAAGCCCATAGATAACCTCGCTTTAAAAAATATATGCAAAATTCATCAAAATTAACATGGTGCCCTCTAAGCCACTTTAACTGAAGTCCTGAATAATGCAAGATGAGTTATTAAAAAGCTCAAGATTTGACCTCTCTAATCTGGAGCAGGATCTGACATCTCATTGTAAAGACTTGTGTGTATTTCAATTGAACCCAATTGGGAAATTGTTGTAGTGCGACAAGGCCAAAAGACTTAGCTGGTCCCAAATGTAAGCCCTAGAAGACTAATGTTAAATGGTTAAACACTATAAAAATCGACCAAATTTTTACTTTCAGAACTTTTTTTGTTCACTCATTTGTTTTAGTCAGGGGTGCAAAACTCCTGCACAGTCTGGTCTCAGAGAAATTAGATTTGGTTATTTCAGGTTGGAGCTAAATTTCTGATTGACGTTCTGTTAAAAAATGCATAATTAAGGGTGTGGTCTTTTAAGTAACAAACGTAGCACAGAGCAGGAGGTCCTGAGTTTCAGGATTGTCATCTCATCTGCTAGAAGTAACACCTTTAGCTCTGGACAATAAATATATAGTTGTATTTGGTCTTTTAATGAACTCTTTGGTGATTTAAAACAACATCTGTTCTCTTCCTCCCAGCACCAGCCATGTTGGAGCAGGAGACCATTCAGGGTGTGATGGGAGTGAAGCCCACAGGACTGAGGAAGCGCTCATCTAGTTTCGCCGAGGACACCTCCCACTCTCTGGAATCCATCCTCAAACAGCTTGACAGCTTTTACTTCACGATGTTGCAGCATGGGAACGACCCTGAGGTGGTGCGACAGGTCGTCAAGCAGCAGTTCTACATCATCTGCTCCGTCACGCTCAACAAGCTCCTGCTGCGCAAGGACATGTGCTCCTGGAGCAAAGGCCTGCAGATACGGTAAAGAGCACCGCAGTCACACTCACAGCTTAATGACACTTATTTAACCGAACCTCGCTGGAGCATTTTATAAAGAAATAAGTCAGCTAGAATAGATAGAAATGTTTTTGTCATTAGAATCCTAGTAATGCGGAAACGTAGTAATTAATTTAGATTATTGTGGTCTAAAAATAGGGCTTTTAGGGTCACAAATGTACTAATCTCTAAACAAAAATTGATTTGATAAATTTAAAAAGATATGAACATAATCAGGCAAACATTTTATATTATATAGATGTATGGGTAACTGTGGGTATCTTTTTTTTTTTTTAAGTATGTTTAAGGAAACTAGACGCTTTCTGCAGACGACACGATGCTCGTCTTTTGTGTTCCTTTATCCAAACGAAACGGTCATAAACCGTTGCGCTACGCCTGACAGGAAATAGTAATAGTTTTGTGCTTAATAGATTGTGAAATGACACCTTGTAATTATCTTTAATAAGAAAACGTTGACTTGTTGAGGAAATCTTTTAGCCGGTGCATTGTGACGCACGAGAATGCTTCAACCCTGCGCATCTAATCACCTTTTACCCGGGAACACGATGTGCTAATTCTGCGCCTTTTACTAAAGGGTGGTTCCCAGTTACCTTGAATCTCTTCCTTCCCATTACAACCAGTAAGGATGATGATGATGATAACTGCTGTAGTGTCTTTAAATACCAATTTATATGTTTAGCATCAAACTGGCTGCAAAACGATAAAATCTCCATCTGTTTGGGATTCCAAAAACCATAATAGGGGGGATATTTTACATTAACTAGTTTTTACACACACACACTCACTTCCTACAGGCTAAAAATTCTTAAAATGACATTCATTCAGAAGCTTGTATATTGTTGGATGTGGTAGATTGTGTATCTTTGGTTCTTTCAACATCAGATAGCCTCCCTTAGGTGTCCCGGCAGTGTTGGCCCCCATTTCATACCTCTTGATCCAGATCCACTTGATGGCTCTCCTCTTTGTAACTTCTGTTATAGCGAGGAGGGTGATGCTTTGCAGTCTGCTCCCTGTGTGAAAACCCTCAGCATTCATCCAGACTCTCGTCCCAGGGGACTGATCTTTCCACTGGAACTTGGTTTTTAGCAACAGATGTCAACATCTGGTCTCAACGATATGGTACCTGCTCTGGGAACTTGAACTCTTTGTCCAAGTTGATCTGCTGTTATGGACAGTGCAGTGGTGATTGTGCCAATAGTACCGGTCTCCTGCGAGGCCTGCTGAAGATGTGCCCCCTGCTGGACAGAGTTAACATGTTGGCACCTTCTGCTTTGTGGTAAGGTACAACGTGTGTCAGCTGGAGGAATGGCTTCTGGATAAAGAGCTACAGGGCAGTGGAGCACGCGAGGCTTTGGAGCCTCTGATCCAGGCTGCTCAGCTTCTGCAGATCAAGAAGAAGAGCAAAGATGATGCTGATGCCATCACCACCATGTGCACCTCGCTCACCACCCTTCAGGTCTGAGTTTAAGACTGTTAGAACCGGCAGCTCAGTAAAGCATTAACTCAACTTGGTTTCTCTCTGGGACAGATTGTGAAAATCCTCAGCCTCTACACACCAGTCAACGAGTTTGAGGAGAGGGTGTCTGTGTCCTTCATCAAATCCATTCAGGTGACTATATTTCTTTAGATTACAACAGGTGAAACTTGATGTCTACAACGCAGACTGGCAGGGTTTTGCTTTGGCACATCAAAATTGTAAACACCCCTTGTTCTAACCACACTCAACATCTGTTTAGTAGAAATACTTACTACATAGAAGGTCTGGCAACCATCATCTGCATGTGATAATTGCTTGCTTCAGATCTTTGCGGATGTAGTGTAAAAATCTCACTATTTCCCTTTACTTTCAGCGTATAGCAACATTTCAATTGGGTATTTTTGCATGATTTCAAAGCCGTTTAGTAGGAGATTTTTCCCCGATTGGATAATGTTCTAAAAGAAGGAACTTTTGTTTGATTGGGAAGAAAATCATGATAAAATCCTGTTGAGCACTAACTGGTAAATCTTTAAGCTCAGACACTGGCCGGACAGCGTTATTAATATATGCTACAAAGGTATTACTTTGATTCGATGCAAACGCAAGTCAACTTTGCCATGTACAAATCCTAACCGTTAAACAATGTTTCTATTCCACTAATCTTATGTAACATCATTTTAAAAATTCAAGTCATCCCTAGCAACTCACCTCTCTCTCTAGATGTTACTCAAGAATCGAGAAGAGTCATCCCAGTTACTGATGGATGCCAAGATCATTTTTCCTGTTACATTCCCCTTCAGTCCTTCTTCGGTGGCTCTTGAAAGTATCCAGATCCCCAGCAGCCTCAACCTGAGCTTCCTAATCCCCGTGTAGAAACATTCAAGAAAGAGTTAACATCCCAGCATCTTCAAACAATGTGTAAAATTACATTTCAGACACACATCATTTTATGTTTGGATAAACATATAATTCAATAGACTAATAAATACATTTTTTCTGCCCAATTGAATCAGTCGCCATTATTTACCCACTATTGTGAATAAAAATGTAAATATCTTTTAAACCTTAAGCACTGGTATTATTAATGGCAAATATTCTTCTGAGTAAAACAATGCTCATCTCGTTAATAAAATCATTTTGGAAAAATTGTTATCAGAAATTAACAACCTTCAACTGCTGAAAAGTTTAAACCGAAAAAACCTTTCTAGTGTTCATCTGATGGCTCATCTCTAATTAATAATTGATGCTTTTCACAAGGTAAATGGACATAGAAGGATAATTAAAAGTAATGCAGAATACAAATATAACTTAATCAGCTTAAAACTGTTAAAATTCCTTCTATCTAAGAGTCTCTATTTCAGCCAGTAGGAGACATTTGATTTTTGACAATGTAGTACCTAAAACGACCAATGTAACGTTACAGATTAAAACTTAATTCTTTATGACATACATTCTTCTAGCCCTATCTGTTTCAGGTGATTTTAAAATTTAGCCAAAAATGAAAAAACAGCAAGTGGTTACACATTCCAGGCGTTTTCAGCTTGATATCTCATGTAAAACTGGAGATCTGGACGTTTTATGGTGGAGCGGACCCTAAAA
>SRMA01026667.1:79559-224571 GCA_007224835.1 Danionella cerebrum
CAAATTAGATCAGGAATTTGAGATCGATGCCACCCAACAGTGCCGTTTTAGGGTCCGCTCCACCATAAAACGTCCAGATCTCCAGTTTTAGATGAGACATCAAGCTGAAAACGCCTGGAATGTGTATGCGCGCGCACTACCTTTCTATGGGTTTAATTTAAACAAATTTAAATTTTTCAAATTTTGAGCAAAAACGACATAGTAACCACTTGGTGTTTTTTTCATTTTTGGCCAAATTTTAAAATCGCCTAAAACTGATAGGATTGAAGAATAATGCTCTAAATTTAAGGCATGTGCAGTTTTTTAACTTCAAATTAGCTCAGGAACTTGAGATCGACGCCACCCACCAGTGCCGTTTTAGGGTCCGCTCCACCGTAAAACGTCCGGATCTCCAGTTTTACATGAGATATCAAGCTGAAAACTACTGGAATGTGTACGCGCGCGCACTACCTTTCTATGGGTTTAATTTAAACAAATTTGATTTTTTTCAAATTTTGAGCAAAAACGACATAGTAACCACTTGGTGTTTTTATCATTTTTGGCCAAATTTTAAAATCGCCTGAAACTAATAGGATTGAAGAATAAAGCTCTTAAATTAAGGCGTGTGCCGTTTTTACCTGCAAATTAGCTCAGGAACTTGAGATAGACGCCACCCAACAGTGCCGTTTTAGGGTCCGCTCCACCATAAAACGTCCAGATCTCCAGTTTTACATGAGATATCAAGCTGAAAACGCCTGGAATGTGTACGCGCGCGCACTACCTTTCTATGGGTTTAATTTAAACAAATTTGATTTTTTTTAGATTTTGAGCAAAAACGACATAGTAAACACTTGGTGTTTTTTTAATTTTTGGCCAAATTTTAAAAACGCCTGAAACTGATAGGATTGAAGAATAATGCTCTAAAATTAAGGCGTGTGCAGTTTTTAACTTCAAATTAGCTCAGGAACTTGAGATTTACGCCCCCCACCACTGCAGTTGTAGGGTCCGCTCCACCATAAAACGTCCAGAACTCCAGTTTTACATGAGATATCAAGCTGAAAATGACTGGAATGTGTACGCGCGCGCACTACCTTTCTATGGGTTTAATTTAAACAAATTTGAATTTTTTCAAAATTTGAGCAAAAACGACATAGTAACCACTTGGTGTTTTTTTCATTTTTGGCCAAATTTTAAAATCGCCTGAAAACTGATAGGATTGAAGAATAAAGCTCTTAAATTAAGGCGTGTGCCGTTTTTACCTGCAAATTAGCTCAGGAACTTGAGATAGACGCCACCCAACAGTGCCAATTTAGGGTCCGCTCCACCATAAAACGTCTAGATCTCCAGTTGTAGATGAGACATCAAGCTGAAAACGCCTGGAATGTGTACGCGCGCGCACTACCTTTCTATAGGTTTAATTTAAACAAATTTGAATTTTTTCAAATTTTGAGCAAAAACGACATAGTAACCACTTGGTGTTTTTTTCATTTTTGGCCAAATTTTAAAATCGCCTAAAACTGATAGGATTGAAGAATAATGCTCTAAATTTAAGGCGTGTGCAGTTTTTAACTTCAAATTAGCTCAGGAACTTGAGATAGATGCCACCCAACAGTGCCGTTTTAGGGTCCGCTCCACCATAAAACGACCAGATCTCCAGTTTTACATGAGACATCAAGCTGAAAATGCCTGGAATGTGTACGCGCGCGCACACCAGTGCTGTTTTAGGGTCTGCTCCACCATAAAACGTCCAAATCTTCAGTTTTAGATGAGACATCAAGCTGAAAATGACTGTAATGTGTACGCGCGCGCACCAGTGCCGTTTTAGGGTCCGCTCCACCATAAAACGTCCAGATCTCCAGTTTTACATGAGATATCAAGCTGAAAACGCCTGGAATGTGTACACGCGCGCACTACCTTTCTATGGATTTAATTTAAACAAATTTGAATTTTTTTAAATTTTGAGCAAAAACGACATAGTAACCACTTGATGTTTTTATCATTTTTGGCCAAATTTTAAAATCGCCTAAAACTGATAGGATTGAAGAATAATGCTCTAAATTTAAGGCGTGTGCAGTTTTTAACTTCAAATTAGCTCAGGAACTTGAGATCGACGCCACCCAACAGTGCCGTTTTAGGGTCCGCTCCACCATAAAACATCCAGATCTCCAGTTTTACATGAGACATCAAGCTGAAAACGCCTGAAATGTGTACGCGCGCGCACTACCTTTCTATGGGTTTAATTTAAACAAATTTGAATTTTTTCAAATTTTGAGCAAAAACGACATAGTAACCACTTGGTGTTTTTTTCATTTTTGGCCAAATTTTAAAATCGCCTAAAACTGATAGGATTGAAGAATAATGCTCTAAATTTAAGGCGTGTGCCGTTTTTACCTGCAAATTAGCTCAGGAACTTGAGATAGACGCCACCCAACAGTGCCGTTTTAGGGTCCGCTCCACCATAAAACATCCAGATCTCCAGTTTTACATGAGACATCAAGCTGAAAATGCCTGGAATGTGTACGCGCGCGCACACCAGTGCTGTTTTAGGGTCTGCTCCACCATAAAACGTCCAAATCTTCAGTTTTAGATGAGACATCAAGCTGAAAATGACTGTAATGTGTACGCGCGCGCACCAGTGCCGTTTTAGGGTCCGCTCCACCATAAAACGTCCAGATCTCCAGTTTTACATGAGATATCAAGCTGAAAACGCCTGGAATGTGTACGCGCGCGCGCACTACCTTTCTATGGGTTTAATTTAAACAAATTTGATTTTTTTCAAATTTTGAGCAAAAACGACATAGTAACCATTTGGTGTTTTTTTCATTTTTGGCCAAATTTTAAAATCGCCTAAAACTGATAGGATTGAAGAATAATGCTCTAAATTTAAGGCATGTGCAGTTTTTTAACTTCAAATTAGCTCAGGAACTTGAGATCGACGCCACCCAACAGTGCCGTTTTAGGGTCCGCTCCACCATAAAACATCCAGATCTCCAGTTTTACATGAGACATCAAGCTGAAAATGCCTGGAATGTGTACGCACGCGCACTACCTTTCTATGGGTTTAATTTAAACAAATTTGAATTTTTTCAAATTTTGAGCAAAAACGACATAGTAACCACTTGGTGTTTTTTTCGTTTTTGGCCAAATTTTAAAATCGCCTAAAACTGATAGGATTGAAGAATAATGCTCTAAATTTAAGGCATGTGCAGTTTTTTAATTTCAAATTAGCTCAGGAACTTGAGATCGACGCCACCCAACAGTGCCGTTTTAGGGTCCACTCCACCATAAAACGTCCAGATCTCCAGTTTTACACGAGATATCAAGCTGAAAACGCCTGGAATGTGTACGCGCGCGCACTACCTTTCTATGGTTTTAATTTAAACGAATTTGATTTTTTTTAGATTTTAAACAAAAACGACATAGTAAACACTTGGTGTTTTTTTCGTTTTTGGCCAAATTTTAAAATCGCCTAAAACTGATAGGATTGAAGAATAAAGCTCTTAAATTAAGGCGTGTGCCGTTTTTACCTGCAAATTAGCTCAGGAACTTGAGATAGACGCCACCCAACAGTGCCGTTTTAGGGTCCACTCCACCATAAAACGTCCAGATCTCCAGTTTTAGATGAGACATCAAGCTGAAAACGCCTGGAATGTGTACGCGCGCGCACTACCTTTCTATGGGTTTAATTTAAACAAATTTAAATTTTTCAAATTTTGAGCAAAAACGACATAGTAACCACTTGGTGTTTTTTTCATTTTTGGCCAAATTTTAAAATCGCCTAAAACTGATAGGATTGAAGAATAATGCTCTAAATTTAAGGCATGTGCAGTTTTTTAACTTCAAATTAGCTCAGGAACTTGAGATCGACGCCACCCACCAGTGCCGTTTTAGGGTCCGCTCCACCGTAAAACGTCCGGATCTCCAGTTTTACATGAGATATCAAGCTGAAAACTACTGGAATGTGTACGCGCGCGCACTACCTTTCTATGGGTTTAATTTAAACAAATTTGATTTTTTTCAAATTTTGAGCAAAAACGACATAGTAACCACTTGGTGTTTTTATCATTTTTGGCCAAATTTTAAAATCGCCTGAAACTAATAGGATTGAAGAATAAAGCTCTTAAATTAAGGCGTGTGCCGTTTTTACCTGCAAATTAGCTCAGGCACTTGAGATAGACGCCACCCAACAGTGCCGTTTTAGGGTCCGCTCCACCATAAAACGTCCAGATCTCCAGTTTTACATGAGATATCAAGCTGAAAACGCCTGGAATGTGTACGCGCGCGCACTACCTTTCTATGGGTTTAATTTAAACAAATTTGATTTTTTTTAGATTTTGAGCAAAAACGACATAGTAAACACTTGGTGTTTTTTTAATTTTTGGCCAAATTTTAAAAACGCCTGAAACTGATAGGATTGAAGAATAATGCTCTAAAATTAAGGCGTGTGCAGTTTTTAACTTCAAATTAGCTCAGGAACTTGAGATTGACGCCCCCCACCACTGCAGTTGTAGGGTCCGCTCCACCATAAAACGTCCAGAACTCCAGTTTTACATGAGATATCAAGCTGAAAATGACTGGAATGTGTACGCGCGCGCACTACCTTTCTATGGGTTTAATTTAAACAAATTTGAATTTTTTCAAAATTTGAGTAAAAACGACATAGTAACCACTTGGTGTTTTTTTCATTTTTGGCCAAATTTTAAAATCGCCTGAAAACTGATAGGATTGAAGAATAAAGCTCTTAAATTAAGGCGTGTGCCGTTTTTACCTGCAAATTAGCTCAGGAACTTGAGATAGACGCCACCCAACAGTGCCAATTTAGGGTCCGCTCCACCATAAAACGTCTAGATCTCCAGTTGTAGATGAGACATCAAGCTGAAAACGCCTGGAATGTGTACGCGCGCGCACTACCTTTCTATAGGTTTATTTTAAACAAATTTGAATTTTTTCAAATTTTGAGCAAAAACGACATAGTAACCACTTGGTGTTTTTTTAATTTTTGGCCAAATTTTAAAATCGCCCAAAACTGATAGGATTGAAGAATAATGCTCTAAATTTAAGGCGTGTGCAGTTTTTAACTTCAAATTAGCTCAGGAACTTGAGATAGACGCCACCCAACAGTGCCGTTTTAGGGTCCGCTCCACCATAAAACGTCCAGATCTCCAGTTTTACATGAGACATCAAGCTGAAAATGCCTGGAATGTGTACGCGCGCGCACCAGTGCTGTTTTAGGGTCTGCTCCACCATAAAACGTCCAAATCTTCAGTTTTAGATGAGACATCAAGCTGAAAATGCCTGGAATGTGTACGCGCGCGCACTACCTTTCTATGGGTTTAATTTAAACAAATTTGAATTTTTTTCAAATTTTGAGCAAAAACGACATAGTAACCACTTGGTGTTTTTTTTCGTTTTTGGCCAAATTTTAAAATCGCCTAAAACTGATAGGATTGAAGAATAATGCTCCAAATTTAAGGCGTGTGCAGTTTTTAACTTCAAATTAGCTCAGGAACTTGAGATCGACGCCACCCAACAGTGCCGTTTTAGGGTCCGCTCCACCATAAAACGTCCAGATCTCCAGTTTTACATGAGACATCAAGCTGAAAACGCCTGAAATGTGTACGCGCGCGCACTACCTTTCTATGGGTTTAATTTAAACAAATTTGATTTTTTTCAAATTTTGAGCAAAAACGACATAGTAACCACTTGGTGTTTTTTTCATTTTTGGCCAAATTTTAAAATCGCCTGAAACTGATAGGATTGAAGAATAAAGCTCTTAAATTAAGGCGTGTGCCGTTTTTACCTGCAAATTAGCTCAGGAACTTGAGATCGACACCACCCAACAGTGCCGTTTTAGGGTCCGCTCCACCATAAAACGTCCAGATCTCCAGTTTTAGATGAGATATCAAGCTGAAAACGCCTGGAATGTGTAAGCGCGCGCACTACCTTTCTATGGGTTTAATTTAAACAAATTTGATTTTTTTTCAAATTTTGAGCAAAAACGACATAGTAACCACTTGGTGTTTTTTTTCGTTTTTGGCCAAATTTTAAAATCGCCTAAAACTGATAGGATTGAAGAATAATGCTCTAAATTTAAGGCATGTGCAGTTTTTTAACTTCAAATTAGCTCAGGAACTTGAGATCGACGCCACCCAACAGTGCCGTTTTAGGGTCCACTCCACCATAAAACGTCCAGATCTCCAGTTTTACATGAGATATCAAGCTGAAAACGCCTGGAATGTGTAAGCGCGTGCACTACCTTTCTATGGGTTTAATTTAAACAAATTTGAATTTTTTCAAAATTTGAGCAAAAACGACATAGTAACCACTTGGTGTTTTTTTCATTTTTGGCCAAATTTTAAAATCGCCTGAAACTGATAGGATTGAAGAATAAAGCTCTTAAATTAAGGCGTGTGCCGTTTTTACCTGCAAATTAGCTCAGGAACTTGAGATAGACGCCACCCAACAGTGCCGTTTTAGGGTCCGCTCCACCATAAAACGTCCAGATCTCCAGTTGTAGATGAGACATCAAGCTGAAAACGCCTGGAATGTGTACGCGCGCGCACTACCTTTCTATAGGTTTAATTTAAACAAATTTGAATTTTTTCAAATTTTGAGCAAAAACGACATAGTAAACACTTGGTGTTTTTTTCATTTTTGGCCAAATTTTAAAATCGCCTAAAACTGATAGGATTGAAGAATAATGCTCTAAATTTAAGGCGTGTGCAGTTTTTAACTTCAAATTAGCTCAGGAACTTGAGATCGACGCCACCCAACAGTGCCGTTTTAGGGTCCGCTCCACCATAAAACATCCAGATCTCCAGTTTTACATGAGACATCAAGCTGAAAATGCCTGGAATGTGTGTAAGCGCGTGCACTACCTTTCTATGGGTTTATTTAAACAAATTTGAATTTTTTCAAAATTTGAGCAAAAACGACATAGTAACCACTTGGTGTTTTTTTCATTTTTGGCCAAATTTTAAAAACACCTGAAACTGATAGGATTGAAGAATAATGCTCTAAAATTAAGGCGTGTGCCGTTTTTAACTTCAAATTAGCTCAGAACTTGAGATTGACGCCACCCACCAGTGCCGTTTTAGGGTCCGCTCCACCGTAAAACGTCCGGATCTCCAGTTTTACATGAGATATCAAGCTGAAAATGACTGGAATGTGTACGCGCGCGCACTACCTTTCTATGGGGTTAATTTAAACTAATTTGATTTTTTTCAAATTTTGAGCAAAAACGACATAGTAACCACTTGGTGTTTTTTTCATTTTTGGCCAAATTTTAAAAACGCCTGAAACTGATAGGATTGAAGAATAATGCTCTAAAATTAAGGCGTGTGCAGTTTTTAACTTCAAATTAGCTCAGGAACTTGAGATCGACGCCACCCACCAGTGCCGTTTTAGGGTCCGCTCCACCGTAAAACGTCCGGATCTCCAGTTTTACATGAGATATCAAGCTGAAAACGACTGGAATGTGTACGCGCGCGCACTACCTTTCTATGGGGTTAATTTAAACTAATTTGATTTTTTTCAAATTTTGAGCAAAAACGACATAGTAACCACTTGGTGTTTTTTTCATTTTTGGCCAAATTTTAAAAACGCCTGAAACTGATAGGATTGAAGAATAATGCTCTAAATTTAAGGCGTGTGCAGTTTTTAACTTCAAATTAGCTCAGGAACTTGAGATCGACGCCACCCAACAGTGCCGTTTTAGGGTCCACTCCACCATAAAACGTCCAGATCTCCAGTTTTACACGAGATATCAAGCTGAAATCGCCTGGAATGTGTACGCGCGTGCACTACCTTTCTATAGGTTTAATTTAAACAAATTTGAATTTTTTCACATTTTGAGCAAAAACGACATAGTAAACACTTGGTGTTTTTTTTTCATTTTTGGCCAAATTTTAAAATCGCCTAAAACTGATAGGATTGAAGAATAATGCTCTAAATTTAAGGCATGTGCAGTTTTTTAACTTCAAATAAGCTCAGGAACTTGAGATAGACGCCACCCAACAGTGCCGTTTTAGGGTCCGCTCCACCATAAAACGTCCAGATCTCCAGTTTTAGATGAGACATCAAGCTGAAAACGCCTGGCATGTGTATGCGCGCGCACTACCTTTCTATGGGTTTAATTTAAACAAATTTGAATTTTTTTCAAATTTTGAGCAAAAACGACATAGTAACCACTTGGTGTTTTTTTCATTTTTGGCCAAATTTTAAAAACGCCTGAAACTGATAGGATTAAAGAATAATGCTCTGAAATTAAGGCGTGTGCAGTTTTTAACTTCAAATTAGCTCAGGAACTTGAGATCGACGCCACCCACCAGTGCCGTTTTAGGGTCCACTCCACCGTAAAACGTCCGTATCTCCAGTTTTACATGAGATATTAAGCTGAAAACGACTGGAATGTGTACGCGCGCGCACTACCTTTCTATGGGTTTAATTTAAACAAATTTGAATTTTTTCAAAATTTGAGTAAAAACGACATAGTAACCACTTGGTGTTTTTTTTCATTTTTGGCCAAATTTTAAAAACGCCTGAAACTGATAGGATTGAAGAATAATGCTCTAAAATTAAGGCGTGTGCAGTTTTTAACTTCGAATTAGCTCAGGAACTTGAGATCGACGCCACCCACCAGTGCCGTTTTAGGGTCCGCTCCACCGTAAAATGTCCGGATCTCCAGTTTTACATGAGATATCAAGCTGAAAACGACTGGAATGTGTACGTGCGCGCACTACCTTTCTATGGGTTTAATTTAAACGAATTTGATTTTTTTCAAATTTTGAGCAAAAACGACATAGTAACCACTTGGTGTTTTTTTCATTTTTGGCCAAATTTTAAAAACGCCTGAAACTGATAGGATTGAAGAATAATGCTCTAAAATTAAGGCGTGTGCAGTTTTTAACTTCAAATTAGCTCAGGAACTTGAGATCGACGCCACCCACCAGTGCCGTTTTAGGGTCCGCTCCACCGTAAAACGTCCGGATCTCCAGTTTTACATGAGATATTACGCTGAAAACGACTGGAATGTGTACGCGCACGCACTACCTTTCTATGGGGTTAATTTGAACTAATTTGATTTTTTTCAAATTTTGAGCAAAAACGACATAGTAACCACTTGGTGTTTTTTTCATTTTTGGCCCAATTTTAAAATCGCCTGAAACTGATAGGATTGAAAGATAATGGTCTAAAATTAAGGCGTGTGCAGTTTTTAACTTCAAATTAGCTCGGGAACTTGACATTTATGCCCCCCACCAGTGCAGTTATAGAGTCCACTCCACAATAAAACGACCAGAACTCCAGTTTTACATGAGATATCAAGCTGAAAATGACTGGAATGTATACGCACACGCACTACCTTTCTATGGGTTTAATTTAAACAAATTTGATTTTTTTTCTAATTTTGACCAAAAACGACATAGTAACCACTTGGTGTTTTTTCATTTTTGGCCCAATTTTAAAAACGCCTGAAACTGACAGGATTGAAGAATAATGCTCTGAAATTAAGGCGTGTGCAGTTTTTAACTTCAAATTAGCTCAGGAACTTGAGATTGACATTCTCCATCAGCGTACGTCAAGGGTCTGCTCCACCATAAAACGCAAACATCCAGATCTCTTGTTTTACATGAAATATTAACCTGAAAACAAATGGAATGTATAAGTGTGCACAGTACTTTTCCATGGGTTTAATTTGAAAATTTTGACCAAATTCATTTTGGAATGAAATATCTTCCAATGGTCAGATGTCTGGACTAGGTCAGCTTCTCTCTAGACCTGCACCATTCTTCTAATGTGGTGTTCATTCTTAATTATTTTTATACTAACATCCATCAGGACCATTTCCCAGACCGGTCACTATTAAGGAAGTTGGCCAGTGTCTAAAATGGTAGAATTCCACTGGTTGAGTCTTGATGCTTTGAAAGGATTATTTCACCGTGAGGGTATGGCATCTTTGGGCTAATGCTGTGTTGACAGTCGTGTGCTCGTTTGTTTCAGTTTGCTCTGGAGGATGTGTGTCAGTTTGCCGCTCATCAGGAGAACCACCGGCTGATGGGACTGGTACTTAGAGGAAGTGATATCGTTGAGGGGGGAGAGGACGAGCCTTGGTTCAGAGCTTTTGTGTTTGAGAGTAATACTGAAGGAGAAAAGGTGAAAACACACAGATAATTCGCTCAGACACTCGGCAACACGCTCACATCTCCATCTTTCTGCTGTTCTCAGATCTGCTACACCATAAACCTGGGCAAAGAGATCAGCGAAGCTCGAAAGGTGAGTGAATAACTTACTTCAACGTCAGAGACTTGCACTCCATATGTTCCCGGTGGAATGTGGCTAATCACGGTTGTTTTGTAACTGCGGAAGGTATAGATGCAGCTTTACTTAATTAACCTTTAAATGCGAGGTGAGTTCCACCGTGTGGAATCTGCTTTGTGTCATCACAGGAAGTGTTGCCACATTGCTGAAGCGTGTTGAGTCTCCTGGAAAAATACACCAATATTAGCCAGAGAACATTAACAATGTGCCTTTCCTTCTACCCCCTTAAGGGGCAAGAGAGAAAATGGAAGTTTGTGTTAAGTAAACAATCCAAGAATTTTACACCTTGAGAACATTATCTTTCAAATAAATAATTTTATTTAAGTTAAAGACAAATGAGGCATTAGTGTACAACATGTTACAAGAGTGTGATTCTGGAGGGATGGTAATGGTTGATGCTGCATTTTCTGAGTTGTTTGTCTGTTTCAGGACCCTGCTGCTCTAGCGGAACTGATGAAGTCCATTCCGCTGACGAACGACGGGAAGTTCCTGCTGCTGGAGAATGAGGATCGAGACACAGAGGACACTGCGGCGCAGGAGGAGCAGGAGTCGGAGGCTTGACGCTGCAGGAAACATGGCAAGTGTCAACGGCGCATTTCGGCTTCGGTTAAGAATTGTTTTAAGTACAGGAGACTCAGAAACCCCTTTTTCAAAGGTTTAGTAGTTCTGATTCGTTATCAACCTTTGTTTTCGTAGATGCCTCCATGTTGGAGGTTTAACACAGCAGGATATTTACAATCCCTGAACACTTGTGAGCTCAAAACTTTTCATGTAGATTATACTATTTTGAACAAACAGGGCATTTATGTTTTAACAGGCGAGGACATGTTAAAACATAAACTCTCTTTGTTGTTAGCCAGACTGTACTTTTCGAGGATTTGTTCAGGACGTTACGGTGGTTGGGCTGAGTGGCAACATGGAGCTTCTGAAAAGTCTGGCGCTGAAACTTTGATCATTATTACAAGAAAAGTTTCCACATGATGTTTCACTTGATTTAAAGTTATTATTTTTTAAGCCATCGTACAGGTGACTAGTTGAAATAATTTCCTAAGAGTTTAACTCTTTTCTATAGACTCTTGAAATTAAATTCACCGAATAGCCGTCGATGTAGTAGTTCAAAGAACGTTTCACAGTATTTGACCCAATATGTTAGCGAAACAACCTACGATGGCTGATTCACAGACGGTTCATCGATGTTTGACGTTGAGGCTTTGTGTACTTTCCTGCTGTTGTAATAAGTGCAGTATAAATACTGGTAACTCTTGAGCATCGCAGTCAAAATTGTTTTTTATTTATGTATGTGATAGTAGAAAGATTCACCATTTTGCCACTCAGCCTTGGTAAGATACCATCAACGCAAGACCTCTATACAGAAAACATACACACTGCTAGTACCAGCGGTAACCAGAAGGTTTGAGTTCAGAAATATCATCTCTACATGCCTAAAGTAAAGGACAGGAACATTGCTTAAAACTAGTTTTTCGACATGTTCCAATGCCTTTAGAAGAGAATGGAATTATTTAAACTACACACATATAATTGCACTAAATCCATTACATTCCATAATTCCTCTGCTGTTGGTCAATAACCAGTAAGAACACACCAGATATTTTCCAGCATGCGCAAAGACTATATATGAAATAACTTGAGATCTGATTAAGTCGTGATGTCAATCGGGCGTCTAGCATTCCGCTCTTCCATTGGTGGACAATAATTACAAAACAATTGCTGAAACTTTGATCAAAATGCTGTTCGGAAACAAAGGTTAAACACTTTTGTTTCACATCTAACAGCACACTTCATAAACGTAATGTTTTGGGACATTAGCTTGAATTAAAAGTGGTTTAATGGGAGCTTTGAGGGACATCACGACTTAACAATCGGAGCAGGTGCTGCAGCATCTTTTGGTATGGTCATAACTCTTGCTTAATCTTGGAACAAAAGCTCTGTTCGATTGTATGATGCATAAAATTCTAACTTTGAAGTAGTTTTTTTGTAGTTACTTTTGTATGGCGGTACACAAGGAACCTACAAACGTTATTCTCTAACTGCTTTAACCTTTGCACAAGCAATTAAACTATTTAACTGAAAATATAGTTTAAGCATTTTATGTTGTATATTTAATTTGTTATGAGTTGTATTGTTCAAATCACTAGCATTAGCTAACAAGATTTAATCACACAGCATTCTTTAAAAACTACGGTTCTAATCTAGAATCTTAAACCCAGCTGTGTGATTAGAGTTTTACTTTAATACAAAACTCTTCAAAACATAGGAGAAATGGTTTCTTTCTGTGGTTAATTTTTTATTTCTAACTCGTTAAAAGTGACCTGAACTTATGAGGTGATAAATCTGGTACTTCCTGTTGTTTACACTTTATACTTGTGTGAATGTTGCTAATTATTGGTAAATATTTTGTTTGTTTGTGCTTACGGCTGAACCCAGTGGACAACAGTTTAATCACATTGTTTCTCAAATGTTTGACCTGTGACGTGCACGAGGAAAAATAAAACACTACAATTCTACATGTGGAACTTCTTTCACGCGCTCAAGATCAATGACTACGGTAATCAAGAATGTTTGTCAGCGTAACGCGGGATGTTTCAAGTTTACACCAAACTCTAAAGTGTTGTATAATAATTTAGCTTCGACTTTGAGTGGCAGAAGATCACTCACGTGAGTTCAGGAGTCTCTGTAGTAGTCGTTGAGGTTGATGCGGAGCAGGAAGTCCTCCAGATGAGGCTGATAGCCTTTGTCCACGAGTTTACTCACCACTGGAAAAACACAGGTACAAGTGAGATGCAATGTTCTTGATCTGCATGAACAAATATAAATAATATTATGTATTTACAAGCATTTAAACAATAATTCCATATTCTCCTTATTTAAATATAGTCTGTCTTATAAACATCAAAACAATGGTATCAATATAAAGGCAACAAATATTACCTAATTTTAAAGATTGGTTTAAATAAATGTGAAATTAAAGAAGACTTTCTAAATCACTTTATGGCACAGTAAAGAAACAATATTTGTTAAAATATGTATATTATTTTCTTTTAAAAATGCATTTGTTGACGAATCTTTTGCATTTTCACTTATTATTGTAAATTCATTACAGTTTACATGTTAAAAAGTTTGTTTTGCATCAGAATGAAACGCGTTTTAATCGAACGCGACATTCAGAAGCTGTAATCATTCAACGTGTTCTTTAATTGTAGCTATTCATTTATTGATGTGCAGTAAAAATCAAGGAATGTGCCCTTCCTTGAAGAAAAGTTCTCAAATCTCTCACTTGTAATATGTGAGCATTTTACTGTGCAAAACTGAGAGGGAAAAAATAATGACTATATCGAGATATTAAGTCAAATTGCCCAGTGGTAAAGACAACGGTTCACTAATGCAAGATTGAATTAAATCACGGTTCTGTTCAATTGTTATGCTCTCAAAAACGGCTGAATTATGCGAGTTCACTTGAAACTTAGATTTATATTCGACAGCATAAAGCCTCTTTTCCACTGGTTTAAAGTAACTGTTTAGTTCGCATCGCCACGGTTTGTTTCCTGCGACGGCACACTTTTCACACGTCATTCTAGCTAAGCCATGACTAAAAACCAGAAGGAGCAATGGTGGTTGTCAAAGCAGTGTAGGCGACCAACACAATGTTGTTTTTAAAGAAATCTGTTTTTCTTTACTACGAGAGAAAGTGTCACCATGACCCAGCATAACCTGCTTTTAGAACCTAGTCTAAATGGTGTAGGATTACAAATTTAACATCCATTGTAAGCTACGCTTTTCCTTCATAACTATTTAACAACAGCCAAAAGTTACATGTTAAACTTTGTAATTGGTACTTAAAATTCATCAATTAATGATTGTGTTAATAAGCAATTCTCTGTAAATCACAGACAAACTCTTTTACATAATACCAGCCAATGTATGTCGTCCTTGTTGGGGGCTGGTGGAATTTAGATAGGTGCTACTTTTGCTATCTGATCATGTTTTGAACTGACCACTCCTTTTGTGGGCAGCCCCCTATGGTTTCCAGTGTATAAGATACAAAGAAAGAATGTTTTAGTTGTGCTGTGTTGAAGGAATTTGGATGACTGCAGCTCTGAACATTAAACTTGTTCTGTTACCCCAAAATCTCCTGGTCTGGAGTTTCCTACAATGGGAAGAGAGCCCAGCGGAAGAGAGGCTTTGCTCCCCGCAGTAAAAAGCTATAGTTCGGTATGGCTTGTCCTCCTGATAACAGTAATGCACAAAGAACACAAGGCCACAATCAAATGAAAAGACCCGTCGTGTTTACATTGAGCCTAAATGTTGCTTTTAAAGTAATTATACTAACAGTCATTTGAAAGTAATGACCAGCTAAAAACAATCCATAAAAAATCTATTTTCACTTCGCTAGTAAGAAAAAAGGCAATCATTCTAGAGAATTAAACCATTGGGAAACATCTAAAGAATCGGTGTCTGGTGCGTGAACGTCTCCTGACCTTTAAAGAGGAAGCGTGAGTAGTATTTGAAGGTGTTGTACGACTGCTGCATGGCGATGAAAGCAGGGTGCACTGGCGCCCCCTGCTGGATCTGCCAGGGCTGCCCAGTCAGCTGTCCACGGAACTTCAGGATCAGGCTGAAGATGCTGTGGATGATGTTCATCACGGGGGCAGCTTTCTCCGTCAGCAGACCCCTGTGGGTTGAGAGGAGAGCACAGGTCAGTATTGTTTCAAGAAGTTCCAACTTTCACCTAAACTCATTTGTACAAAGCCCTTCTTACATGACGCAGTCTGTTGGTTGCCTTTTAATCGCTGAGGGGGGCTCTTTTTGGTGGATACAAGCCATTTTTGGACCAATCATTTAAGAGAAAAGAAGAACACCCTCCCAGAACGCATTAGTGCTCAAAGTAATGGCACTCGTTGACACGGATAACTCTTAAACTAAAGCGTGTGTCTCACTTTTGTCCAAAATGTTGTATTGAACCAACAACTGTGACATAAACCTGCTCCAGGGTCTTTTAAAAGCATGCAAAGAGCAAGGGTTTGAGTCTGTACCTGAAGATGGCTCTGTTCAGGTACTCTGCGTGCGTGTGGTGGATGGCGTCCAGGTCTGCAACGCTGCTCAGCTTGTGAGTGAACTCGCTCCAGGACACCTGCAGGATCTGGTTCGCGATGTAGCCCTGGATTACCTTCACAAAGTGCTGCATCTCATGTCTGTAGAGCTGCAGCTGATGGAACTGCGCCGAGCGTCCTGCGCCCTTCATCACCGCTGACAATCAATCAGAAACTCTATTTACATGATCATTTCATGTCAGCACGAATACATAAGTTAAAACCATGAACTCACCGGTTCTCTTGAGGTGAAACCAGACGTCTCTGAGGGACCAGACCATGTGCTTGAGCTGCAGCAGGAAGGAGAAGAGCCGGTTGTATTTGTTTAGGCAGCTCTCTGTGATGACGATATTCACTGGCCAGTCCACCTGAAGATAAAAGAGAACATTTACTAAACAGGAAGTGGTTCAAATGGTAAGAGTGACACTAATGAAAAGACTCCCACCAATGCACATCTTGATTTCATTCATGATTCAATGTTTGGGTAAAAGGTTTGCCAAATATTAAGCTTTATAATTAGGGGTGTAATGGTTCATGGGGATGTATTGAACCGTTTCGGTGCGGCCTGTTCGGTTCGGTACACTTGCGAACCGTTTCTGTATATTTTTTTATTAAATAATATAAATTTATTATTAGCGCGATATTAAGCGCAGCGGAACATTGTTCCTAGGCGAGTTTCCGCACGGACGCTATTGAGTGACGCACAGTAGAGCTGCACGAGTAACTGTGAGAAATGGCAACAGCGAAAGAGAAGCCAGAGCTTGAAGACCCTCCCACCTCACTACGGTCTCCTGTTTGGGAACACTTTGGCTTCTCTGTTAAAATACATAACGGGGATAGACGAGTGGATAAATTTAAAGTTGTATGCCGACATTGTTCCACGGAGATCGGGCACCTCTAACATTTTCTACTGCTGGAGATATTGTCACTGCATCCAGATCTGTGCTCTCTTCAGAAAATGTGGATAGGTTAATCTTTTTAGCCAAAAACTTAAAACTTGAATAGTTAGTTTTGTTGATAAACAAGCTGAAGCTGTTGCTAGTGCTAAAAGTTTTCAGGTCCTAACTAGTTGCAGTATTTCATTTTTTATTTAAAAAAAATGTGTATTTCTTTATAAAGAGTGCAATTTATTTAAAATATCACCCAAATGTGTCACTTTTATTTATTTTATGCAAGAATTCTATTGTGTATTGGCAGCTTTTCAAAATAAAGATTTTGTAAGTTCTTATTGTTTTGTACCGAGAAATAACCGAACCGAGCTCTCCAAGACACTGTACCGAACCGAATACGATTTTAGCGTACCGTTACACCCCTATTTATATATATATATTAAAAAGATGACTTTTTTTTTTCAAATGTTATCGTAGTGATGACGAAAAACCTGAGCCATCTTTAAAAGAATTGATTGTAGAAAGTTGATTTAAAGAGTGAAGTAATCATCACTATAAACAAACTCTTCATCAATTTTGCATTTAACACACTAAAGGAGACACAAGCGCAGGGTATTTTTGAAAGATTTGCTAGACATACTTAAGTCAAATTTGTAATGGAAACTCTCCTTTTCATTAGCGCTGAAAATGTAATGTTTTGGAGTCTGGCACTTTAAATGATGCTGAGCTACTGCTGAACCATCAATGCTTTGATATTATTTCCTTCTAGGGCCAATCTGTTTTATCATAGTTCAAACTAATTTTGTCCAAAAAATAAAAATGAAACAAAAATGGCTGAGGTCAATATTATTATACTCCTTAAGGAACTATTACTTTTATAGGAAATTTGCCTAACTATTCTAGTTAAGCCTTTAAATGAACTTTAAAGGAAGGAAAAGATTTAGAGATACTTGGCGCCAGAGACCTGCCCAGGGATTTACTGCGAGGTTGCTGTGGCAACATCTCAAACTAAGCCGACCAACATCAAAAACATTGGCGCCTTTATGCATGCGCTGGCCAAACTTGCAATATATTCATTTCTAATTGTACAAAAATTGCACGGTCAGTCTTTTAGTCACTCTTCCAAAGATTGTCAATTAAATCTGGCCAAAAAATGAACTCCACCAAAAAAAACCTAAATGTTTCCTCTAATATCTCCTTATTTTACTTATAACGAAGCAAATAAACACAATCGATTGTAACCACTACATGTGAAGGACATCTGTAGCAAGTTTGGTGTCCATACTACAAGAAACTAATATTCTCTACAGGTTTAGATTGAACAAAGTTCAGGCGTAATCCATTTTGGCACAATAATTGAAATATGGAAAAAATCTTGTCCAAAGCTTCCGCTACATTCATGGTCTTCTTTTCTTGCTTATGGGACATGATTTCAGCAAAAAACTCCTAAAGAAACGCTGTAAAAGGGGGGTGGAAGCCCATTTACGCCATATGCGCGCGCTTTTACGTAACGTTTCATTCACAGTACTCCCTACGTTCGAGCTTACGCGTATCCCTACCCCCAGACCATCTGTCCATTCCGGGAGCTCTATATACCGCTGAAAAGCTTTAAATCTGAAGAAGCCAATGGTATCCACCATTTTGAGATGGACAGGATCGCCGACGAATCACAGGACTGCTTTTACGCACAGGAAATGTTTCCATATTTGGTCATGTTATTACGAGCACAAACAAACTACAACCTGGGGATAAAGTGTTGCATATAAAACAAAAGTTGAACGGTATGAAAGAAGCTTAGAAATGTTAACTTGACCAAGAGCATTACTGTCTAATAACTGATAATATTAGCGGTTGTGCTAACCAACCGAACATTGTACAAAACACCTGAAATCGGCTGAAAGGGTCAACAAAACACCACTAAAAAGATTAAACACACCCCCGATTTTAAATTGTTGCATGAAATAGACCCAAACTTTGTTCATTTACTTTCTCAACTGGCATCGACCAAACCCTACCGGATCCATGGTATAATGTTTTTTAAGTTGCATCTTAAAAAATGACAAAGTGGAAACTGTTGGATTCTGACATTTTGACCTAGAATCAGAAGATGGACACATCCCTTACCTTGTATCTGAGCTCCAGGCAATTGAGTGAGTCTGGAGCGTGCGGATGGAACACCTCCGGAAGATAGCGCAGGGCAAACGTGAAGTGAGCCGCCAACTCGCCGTCTCCATGAACGCTGTACTGCAATGCTTTATTCAGGATGGAGTTCAACACCAGAGGAGTCAGGAGCTCGCCAGGAGTCTGTCCACTGCTCAGCTGTAGGAATATTATGATGCGTTTCATTTCAAGGAGAAGCATCACATCTTTCTCTTTCATGAATCCGAAACATTCTCAGGGGGTTCGTGCATTAACAAGATCAAATCAAGTTCTGCTATCCATCAAATGTTACAGTGGCCTTGTAATGGTTCTAATCGCTCATCAATTCTACCCCTTCTTCTGCCACATTTACATGGACTTTTATATAATTACCCTAAATCTTTCCTAAAGCTCTGAAAAGACGCAACACTTTAGAGTAGAGTGGAACCCAAACTCTACTTCTACACTAACATCACATGATCTCCTTATAGTGTTTAAAAAGAAATCATTACCACTCATTCTGAGAAGAAAAAGCTCCTTCAGACCTTTTCGAAGAGCTGATCGCTGAGAGAGAGAGCAAACTCGCCATCCTCCATTAACAGGAAGTGCCGGAGTGTCTCGAAGTGCTTCTCCACACCCAGCTCCACGAAGAAATAATCTACCACCGCCTTATTTACCATGGACACGCTGAGAAAGAAAATAAGCAGGAAATTAAAGCTGCAAGCAGAAACCAAAGGGCTCCAGCGTCTCAGACGCCATCAGCCCTTGGGAACTTTGTTGCCATATGACCAATCTTATTTTACGAGATGTATTCAAGTGAGAATACCAATATAAAATGTCAATAAATAATGTTTTGAATCATTTTTTTTACACATTAAAATTGGTGAAAGAAGTATCTCATCAATGTGAAATGCGCTATTTCCTGTGCCACCAGGTGGGGCTACAAAAGATAATGTAGTCTCAACACACGTGCCAAGTTTGATCCCAAACGGACATTGTATAGCTGAGTTATTAACAACTTTCTGATTTATGGTAAAACATTGAAATTCAGCAGACCGCCAAATACAAATGTTCACCGAATTCAAAAAAAGCTTCGCTATTTAACATTGGATAGGCCTTTAGATGAGACTGCCAAAGTTTGCTCGGGATCATTAGGTGGCACTATAAGTGAACAGTAGGCTGCTAAAAAGACTTGGTTTTTACTTCAGTGTCTTTTGAATTGATAAAAAAAATCATTGTTAGTTCTAGGAATTGTATGTGAGCAGGTATCACATTACTGCACTTCCTGTCCATCTCTTGTTCTTTATTGTTAGCTCAAGCACTGTTCTCACCGTGCCATTGAGCAAAATGGTAAAGTAAAAAGAAAGCAGCAGAGCCCTATATGGGAATTCTTTGACTATGACAGAGAGACAAAGGCTAGAGACAGGCCACATTGTATGAGCTACGGTTCTCAAAGGGATACAAATCCCATGAATCTCATTTACGGAGCTCTTGCTGTGGTAGTTTCTTTTAGTAACTGGCCCTGGCACTGCTTTACATTTATTAGTCTGTCCCTACTAGTCCATTTTAACTAGAAATAATTCCAATTACAGGTATCTACTACTGTTAATTGACTAAAAATAAATGAGTTAGAGATGTATTTAAATCTAATCTGCACTAGTGGCAGGAAGCTGAGCCTCTGTGTAGATGGTTGGAGCAGAACAGGATTATCTGCATCTTTCATGGATGCAAGACTAAAAAGTTTAAAGTATATAAACTGTTTAAAAAAAACATCAATCGAAACATCAACACCTAATCGAAACTCTATTTAGGAAAAAATCCTAAATTATTATAATCTTGACTTGTTACCAAAGTTCTAATGGTTTTGTTTTACGTATTGGAATAATAGAGCAAATAAATGTGTAGTTTACATACTGTGTAATCAGAGGGGTGGTGACGGAGTGCTTCATGAGAACAGGAAGTGGCATCATCTCACTGAGCTGAACTGCGGTGGCATCAGTGGCCCTGTGCAGTAAGGGGTCAACGGGGAGGCCGTTTGGTCCCCGTTTGACCTGCAGTAGAGGTTCAGAGTCTGGACCCGCAGCTGTAAGGTTAAAAAAAAAGCATATGTTGCAATAGATAGAGACACAATTTAAAAAGTCATCGGATTGGGTGCAATCCAGAGCAGTGTGCACCAAAATCTGACTCAGGTATTTGAGGAGGATGAAGATAGATTTCCACTCACTCATCAAACTGTAGGAGTCCTGATACGGCTCCAGCTGATACTGGGAGGCCAGGCTGAGCAGATAATGATCCTCCGGACTCTCTCTGGGGGTCAACCCTAGCCCCTGAGCCCAGGCATACAGATTCTCATCCAGAGATAACCCACCACTGGGAGGCGCTGCAGTGCAACAAAATAAAAACTACTTGAAACCATATCAGTGCATTCGAAGATCCAAGAAACACAGAGTTAAAAATTTAAATATTAATTTTAATCCGTTTTACTCATTAATGAATAATCTTGTGCAGTATATGGAGATACAATTTAATAATAAAAACTTGAAGATTGCTTTTCCAGCTCTTATCTCTGCACAATCTGTCAGTGTGAGTGTGTAACATCAATTTCGTTAGACCATAAGGAAATTAAGCTTCGCTCTCAAATTTGCATATTCATGTAAGCCTCCGCTTTTGCACTTAACTGTACATTTATCTCCCTTATATGCTCACATTAGAGTCGATACTACATAGGCGTGCAAAAACACCGCTAAAATGGGCGTGAGATTCTTGCGAAATCTTGCTCTCTCAGTTAGTCAGTCGTCATATAGGGCCGGCATCTTTTCATTGGATAATAAGGCACAGGCTCATGAATATTTATGAAACACCCAAATGGCATGAACAGCTGAAAATGTAAAGAATTATTCACTTTTATCAACCATTAAAACTAACTTTAAGTTTTAATGTTATGCTTGAATGTTGAAGTTGACAAATGTACAAACCATACATTTAATTATCTGTAATTTTAGCAGAAATTTGTTGCAATATCAATCTTAAATAAAGTAGTGCTCTCACCCCTGAAATCTGCATGTGCTGGTTTTTCTGTAGCTTTTTCGGATATGGCTGGTTGTCGGTCACTGTAAACACTCCCTGGCACCAATCCACCAACCACACATCCCATACCCAATCCAGAGTCAGATGAATGCCCGTGTGTGGCACTGTAAACAGAGCGGGGCAGAGTGCCCTCCGTTCCACTCACCCTGCAACCAACACCCAGTGCGGACTGGGAGGAATGGCCAAATGCACTGCCGGGTAACGGAGATGGTTGAGGGTCCACGCCGGACACAACACATCCTCCTGTTAGTGTGGAGTCAGATGCATGTCCGAAAGAGCTGCCAGGCAATGGGGGGGGCACATCTGTGGTATCAGGCAACATACAGCCCGCTTTAAGTGTGCTGTCAGAAGAGTGTCCATATTTGCTCCATCGTGGGCGAGCTGAGCTGACATCAGACACAAACTCCCCCAACTTTATGTTTGCATCAGATGCATGGCCATGAATATTCTGGGTGAAAATGGGAGCAATTACCTCCGACACAAGTTCGCCAACCTTTATATGGGAATCAGAGGCGTGGCCATGTATATTAGCGGCAGGAATGGAAGTGGTCACCTCAGAAACAAGTTCACCTACCCTTATATGGGAATCAGAGGCGTGGCCATGTATATTAGCTCCAGGAATGGAAGTGGTCACCTCAGAAACAAGTTCACCTACCCTTATATGGGAATCAGAGGCGTGACCATGTATATTAGCGGCTGGAATGGGAGTGGTCACCTCAGAAACAAGTTCACCTAGCCTTATATGGGAATCAGAGGCATGACCATGAATATTAGCGGCAGGAATGGGAGTGGTCACTTCAGAAACAAGTTCATCTCCTATTACATGTGAATCAGAGGTATGACCATGAATATTACGAATGGGTGGGGTTATCTCAGAAATGTGCCGTCCATCACTAGCATGTGCATTAGATGATTGACCATCAGGAACTGGCATCAGGGTGTCAGAGGAACAGATCTGGACCTCAGCAGAGGGTAAAGATGAGCTCAGTCCTGGATTGGGATCACTGCTGTTGCTCCTTGTATGTGTGCCAGACTCTGACTCATGGAAGTGGATGAGAGCAGACACAGGCTGTTCTTCCTCTGGCTTAGAACAGTAAGAAGTCTGGCTCAAGCTTTCACTGATCTTGGCGTCTTCTGTTGGCTCCAGGGTGTCTTGCTTTGGCTCTGAACCAGTGCTGGCCACCAAGGGTTCTGTTCCTCGATGTTCTGTACTCTGGCTATTGCTCTGTTTCTCATGCCTTAGCTCTTGAGAGAGTTGAGTAGAAATGTTTGCTTCTATGTTCAGCCCTGAGGCAGCGGAGTGTCCCAGCTGCAAGGAGCTCTGTGAGGGATGTCCATGAAGACCTGCCTTCGGCAGACCTTCCAGCACTTCTGGAATGAAGTGACCCAGTGGAAAGCTAGATTCTGATGACTGTCCAAATGGACATGGCACTGGGACAGACTCTAGAACTTCTGAAACATTTTCTCCAAGGGGTATGTGGGAGGCAGATGGATGTGGCAAATTTGCGTTGGGTGATTGAGGGAAGAACATCAGGTCGGGTGCAATGACACAGAGAGCCTGTGTTAAAGCATCCCCACCATCAGCAACGGTGTCTTCCTTTAAACTTAGAACTTGTGCCCCATTAATGTGAGGGAGCCAAGGCTGGTCAGGGGGATCTGGATTAACAAGACCAGCTCTTTGTGGTTCTCTTCGGGTTTCAGAGAACTGGGGAAAAAAGGATAATCAGGATAAGAATGTAGCGACCAAAAAGAAGTGCTTACATCTCAGAACAAACTGACCTCGTCCAGAGATGGGAGCTGGGGAATTCTTGCCGTCTCCAGAGAAGGGTTGCCATGACCTAAGGGAAACTTCTCCAGAAGAACCTTAACACAAATAAAGACCTCAGAGAATTAGAAACGTGCGCAAACGCTTTGTATCATCATTAATGTTGTGTACATGTTTAAAAGAAAGAAGCATCTCTTCTCTCCATCACGGTCACTCCTAGCTATTTTTGAACTCCTACTATTTTTGTTTGGACATTTGTTTTTGTTTTTTTGTGTAAAGTGATGTAATGTGCGTCGTCTAAGACACTAAAGAAATAAATGTGCCGATTACCAAAAACTGAGATGTTACGGGCCATGAAAACCAAAAGGCGCTTTATTCCTTTCCCGCATAGAAACTAATGGAATATTAATGGCAGTGTTTATTAAACAATGGATTTTATTTAAGTTGTAATAGAACAAACATTGACAATCCTATTTTCTGGTTGATTCCTGAGACAGAACAGGAAATCCATCACAACCAGGAAGTGAGAAGCATAAAGAGATTCTCTGTTTGTCTCCTGACAGCTTCTCTTCGGCTCTCCTTTTATTTTCTCCCTCCTTCATTCCATTCTCCCATCCCCCATAGTCTCTCTAATCTTCCTAATTGATTTGGATTCATGTATTTATAATAAAGTTTATAATTTATTACTATAAAAACAGAATTGTTTTGACTTAGAAAGGGAACTCTTGACCTGCTCCCATCAGTCACAATGTCTAGCTCTCCTTTTGCCAATATGAGCATCAGAGAGAAATCTGTTCCCTCCACCCAAGAGAACAAACAAATCCATTTGAATAAACCTTTAGAAAAGTCCTTTTATAATGTAATCTTTGCAGCCTTGGGAGGTTTATGTTTACCTCATGAATATGCAAATCTTAACCAATCAGAGAGCAGAGATCAAGGGTGTTTCAAAAGACAATGCCTTGACAACTTTCCACAAATGTTTTACATTATTATGTTAGTAATAACCCAGTTGAATGACTCTTGAAATTACAACAAAAGTTAAATGCAGCAAATGCACAAGAGAAAGTCTGCTCTGCGTGAACATGAATATTGTATATTATTATAGAATAATACCCGGTAAAATTCTCGTCAGGATGAGGAAAAAAGGGACTAGAATTGTGCAATCTGACCTGTATTTTCTGCCACTCATCCTGCAGGAATTTCTCTCTGAGTTCATCCAGTTTGATCCTCTGCACTTTCCACATGGCTCTGAGCTCTCGCCGGGCCGCTTCTTCTGATAACTGACTGTACTGAGCGATCAGATCCATCCTGAACCACGAAAAAACATTTCTTAAGTGCAACAATGCAGCACACTTGAAATTATTTATTGTTTTGGATCATGGCAATAAAACGGCATTGTGCAGTCAGTTCTGTGTTCATGTTGCTCACCGTGCCCGGCGCTCCAGCTGCTCCTCGAGGGCCTGCAACCGCTGCTCTCTGTCTCTGAGCTCTCTGGCGTAGCTGAAGTCATCCTCCAGCTCCTTACTTCTTGCAGCCCTTCGCCACTGAAAACACATCCAGAGAGCCACTTAATGAGGGTTTAGAGTTTTGCTAAGTTACACCGAAACCATAAAGGACCTTCTAAACCATGCATTTATCATGAAACATTCTCTTTCGGAGGGTTTTAAGGGTCTTTAGGAGCCCTAATGCATCTTATTTAATGTAAACTCTTGCTTCAACAGACTCCTCACCTCCTGGTCGAGCTCCAGCTGCTGCTTCAGCTCTTCGAATCTCTCTCTCTTCTGAGCTTCATCTGCCAGACGCTGTGACACCTGGCGGCCTGCAGGGGGCACGAGAAAGCAGTGGGGCATCAGTCGATACGTTCATTTATCTGCCTCTGCAGGGAGGCAGCTCCCCCTCCCTCTCTCATCACCCTGATAATAAATGCTTGACCCCAACGAGGAGAGCAGTTGTGCATTCTCTAAACTAATGACTAAACACAATTATTGTGCACAACATACAGTCTTTTTGTTTTTATTGTAGGATTTAAAGACTTTTTTCTTTTTTTTTCTTGAAAGTCTTATTTAATGCATTTGCTTACATAAATGCCTGCTTTGATTGGCTTCAGAACCTTTAGTCTAATAGACTATAGAGATGTTGCCAATGTTGGGAGAAATCGCCATGTTTGGGAGAGAGAGAAATTCAAACCAAAGAACACCACTCCCACTGTGAAGCATGGTGGTGAAAGTATAACGCTGTCGGGATGTTTCACACATTTGGTTCTGGAAATGTTAAAAAGGAAGAGCATTTGGTTTTAATCAACACCTTGTCTTCCAGCATGATAATGACACAACCTATACCCGGTGAAGAAATAACTCCAGATGAGCAAACCGAGTGGCATACACAAAGTTCAGACTTTAATCCAACTGAAAAATCAGCCGGAAGACCAACATATCATTTAGGTGCTTGAGGGATCTGCTCAGGAAGAATGGGCTGTTATTCTAAATCAAATGACTAAAGGCTGGATTTTGACGTTTTCTGTAATACATTTATTTATTTTGAATTACAAAATACAGAAGTTCATTTCGGAGAGTTTTTTTCATCGTCAAGAGAAACTAAGTCGCAATTATGGCGTACTTCAAAAACAACAAATAAAGCTAATAATTTTCAGACAATCTTTTGGAATAAACTCTTAAGGTTAAATATTGTATATGGATTAAAATTATCTTACTATTAAACATCACTTGGGGAAAATGTGATATTTTAAGTGTTTACATGAAATAGGTGTAAAAAATATTTAAAATCCTAATGTCGCATTGATTGCTGGAGGTTTCATCACAAACAGGAAGTTACAAGCTACTTAAATGAAGCGCCCTCACTGATGTGTTTAATGTTTAAGCTAAATAAAGCAGCATTTTCTTTGAAACCTCGCTTTCTGAGTGTTCTTACTTCCAGAAACCAGTTTAGAAATTCAATTAGAAAAAGGGGACCGGAACTATTTAAGACCCAAAGATCAATCTCTACCTAAACGAAAAATAAAAGAATGAACACAAACTCTTTAGGCGGCAAAATATTATGTAGAAATAATAATAATGATGATGATGATAAAATAAAAAGATTTGTAAAGAGTCAAAGATCAATTTTGATTTCATGCCGATTTCCAGACTTGCGTCAGATCAGCCTTGGCCAAAGGCAGCAGCCAATCAATTTGGTCCCGAAAGCCTCACTCATCTTGTAAGGCCTGCAGGGTGTCCCATTTCTCATTTTATAATTCAGAAGGGTGCAATTTAGGACGGGTCTATAATGAAAGTCACGTCTGGCTACGCAAGACTAATTTCTCCAGACAAAAGCTGCTACCAGCATCAGGTGCGCGTACAAGAAGTGTATTCGAACCTCTGATTCTCTCCAGGGTCTTGGCCGCTGACTCTCTGACCTGGTTAATGAGCTCCTGTCGTGCCTTCTCCGTCCTCATGGCCTGGCAAAAAAATACATTAGAAAGAAAAAAATGAAAGCACAGACAGACTTCAATGATTTAAACCTAAAAAAACTGAGGTCACTGTGTCCTGTTGGAACTGGGTTAATGGACCAGCTCTAAAAATCCCATCTGTTGCCATGCCAACAATACCACCTCAACACCACTGTTGCATTGATGATAAAATCATCTATATTTTGTCGATGTATAAATAGTTCACCTACATTCGCTTAAGCCAAGCTATCAAGGGGGTGGGGTTCAGCTTTGTTCCTGATCTCTTTGCTGCCTCAGAGAATACTAGATCACATTATGCCATTCAGAAGGGTCACAACTTGCGAGGGAAACTAATTCTTTCAAAGAGACGGATGTTGGTGCCTTTTAATTAAGCCCTACATACTTAAACTCGTCAAAGAAATACATCAACATCAAAGAAAGTCTCAAAAATAAATGTTTAATAAACATTTCAACATGTGACCCAGTAGGAAAATGATGCATTACCTGATTCTCCCTGCTGACGGCGCTGTACTTGGCAATGGTTTCCATCCGTCCACGATACACAGAGCAGTCTCTCTCAATTTCCTCGACTTCCTGCAGTGAAAACGTCACCGCGATCCTTGGAACAGGAATGTCTGACCAGATGATATAGTGCTGTGTGATACGACAGACAGAGTTTCGTCCTAATCATCTCAAATAAAACCAAACCTTGTTTTTAAGTAAGAACAGAATAACTAGACGAGATGCGACACCTGTGGACAGCAGATCTTTAAAAGGTTGATTGTTTTTCCGCAGATGTAAACATCATTGGCGATGTGTTTGAGGAACACTGGCACACAATCCTCTGCATCCCGTGAAATCAGAGTGTATCCTTGCGTCCAAAAGTTCTTATCTGAAAGAAATGTTTTGAGTAACTGACGTAGATCATTTTATACCTTTTAAACAGCTTTTATCTAATGTTTGGTGGAATCATTTTGTATAAAAGGCAATTTGAACGACCAAGCTTCAATTAGTTTCTCACAGAACTACAGAAACGTAAGAGGAACTACTATTGAACACAAATGATGGCAAAAGTATTTGAAATAAAAAGCTTTTTGAATTACACAACTGGGAAAAAAATGCATTGCAATTAACAGTGCTTTACATTTTAATGCATTGTACTTACTGGAGTTGCATTTTTGTGCGCTGCATTTTAACACGGTTGTATATTTAAATGGTGAATATTTCAATCGGAAACATTTCAGCTACTTTTTCACTGTTACAAATTCAATAATTAATATTCACCTCACAAAGTCCGTTTCCAAAATATTCAGTTTGTTTAATAAGTCCAACAATAACATTCCTCAGCCAATTTTCGGTTAATTTTGTTTCACTTTACAAATTCGTTTCCGAAAATTCAGTGGTTCAAATTCGACAGCTCACATCCGGGAACTGCAGGAAAAGAAACAGAGTGCAGGTAGAAGATCGCCATCTGCTGTTAGACGTCCTTACCAGTGGGTGGTGCTAGCGGCCCCTGCAAAGCGGATATGTGCCAAGATGGACCAAGCGGATTAAATCAATTAAGACAAACCCGAACTTTACTTCTTCAATTGCCTAATGCCTATAGTAATATTTCATTTCTTTTGACCTCGTGTAAACATGATCTTCTTGCACTGTAATTAAATAAATGGACTTTGTTAAAAATTCAATAATTAATATTCACCTCACAGTGAAAAAGTAGCTGAAATGTTTCCGATTGGAATATTCACCATTTAAATATACAACCGTGTTAAAATGCAGCACACAAAAATGCAACTCCAGTAAATACAATGGATTAAAATGTAAGCACTGTTAATTGCAATGCATTTTTTCCCAGTTGTGTAATTCAAAAAGCTTTTTATTTCAAATACTTTTGCCATTTTTTTGTTCTATAGACTACACTCACCGGCCACTTTATCAGGTACACCTGCCTTACTAAAGCAAATTTCTAATCCGCCAATCACACAATCATCATGTCAATAAGGACCAATCTCTCTGAGGAATGTTTCAAGTACCTTAGAATCACAGTTATAACTACAACCTAACTAGGTGTACCTAATAAAGTGGCCGGTAAGTGTATAATAGGATTTTTATTTAGCCATGAGCTAATATACTGGAAGACTCTAGACTCACCTCTGTAGCTCAAATAATCCTCGTTGACCTCAATCATAAACTCTTTATACACATCACGGAAGACGCCGTTGTACACCCAGTCTGAAACAAACCTACCAACAATTGAAGGAGTCATTTCTCATTTAAGAATCATTTAACACCAGCACTTTCTGTTACATTGTAACATCAGAGAGCCTTCATTGTTGCTAAGTAGGGCTGCAACAAACGATTATTTTGGTTAATCTATCGATTATTAGACCGATTAATCGATTAGTCATCGATTATTTCAAAGATTAATCAGTAGCCTTTGAGCGATTATTCTGCTTTTTCAACAAGTTAAAATAATGAATTAAAAATATTCTAACTAATAAATAAAATAAGAAAATCACTTCAGCTTTTGAAATAGTCGTTTTAATGAACTTTGAGCGAACTAAACATGTCATCCTCTTTTAAGTTTTCTGATTCTGTTACACTCAAATTACACACAAATGCTCTCTAAGCATTGTTGACATGTTTTGTTCTAATTCAATAGAAAAAAATAATAATCAGCTGCATTACAGACAAAAAGAAAGTTGAATGTGAACATATCTTGACAGCAGCATTAATAATTGTTGTTTTACCACCCAGTTTAGTTCATCAAAAGTAATATCCCAGAGAAATACACAGTTATGAAACTAGATATTTGGAGGGTGATAATCTAATAATTCTTAGAAAATCTGGCAGCATTTCAAAATTTAAGAAACAAATAAAGATAATTTTAGAATCAGCATAAGATAATGAATGGTGTGAGAAAGAAATGCTTTGGTGTGTGTCTCATTTTATTTCTATTTTTGACTCTTAAAGCTATTAAAATGAACATTCCCCATTGTGGGACAAGTTTTTTTTTTCCCATAATGCGAATGGATCTATATAGCTTTTTATTTTATATCAATGATTTTTTACTTTGTTTAATCCTTCTTTTTATGTTAAATGTTAATTATTCTAATGAATACGCAAATAAACTACAAACATCTAAAGTTTGTTTAATGCTGTACATTCATAAATTATTACAATATTCACTGCTGTAAGCAGCTTGCTTTAGGCGATTACATTCTGTTAAACTTTTTAAACAATATTTATAGTTGAACAATGTGTTACAAGTAAATTTGACATCTACGCATTGAATTTTGAACTCACATTGGTTTAGTCTGTGTAATCACGTGATTGAATGTGCGTTCACGGAGAGGGGAGTCGAAATCCCCTTTAAGTGCTCCAACATACACGTTGTGCTCCCGTAAAAAGCAAGTTCCGCTTCGCATGTATTGCACACGACAGCATTTTTGGTTTAGTAAAACTTTCCCAAACCTTACTCGTTCGGATTCGTTTGCACTCCATCATAATTCACGCCGGGTTTTCTTCTACTGCAGTAGCATTCGGGAGGGCTGCATCACACTCTAGTGCTCAAATCGCGACACGTGACCCTTACATTAGGTCACATGACATCAAACGATTACTCGAAATTGTAAATATTTGTCGACAATGTCGATTAATCGTTTCAGCCCTATCGCTAAGCATCTCCAAAACCTCCCCAGAACTTCTTTAGTGAGATGAGCTCCTCACCGTGTGTAGGGTTCACAGCTGCTCCTCAGCAGAGAGAGCAGCACGGGATGATTCTCATTGCTGCAGTTACTCTGAGCTTCATTATACAGACACGTCAGCAGTTTTACACCCTGTACACAAACGACAACAAAACCTCAAAGAGGAAAGATCCAGAAAGTGAAAATAAAAATGCGAGGAGTGCCTCTTTCCTACCACAGGGAACGTTGCTCGACCCACACCGGCGATTCCATCCACACAGCACAGCTCTGAAAGATACCTGCTCAACACACACATGCACTGGCATGAGGATCATGGAGATCTTCATGATGGAGATCTTCATGATCCCCAAAACATACTTTTTCAGTAAAACGTACATTGAGGTATTCAACTAGTATTTGCAGAGCTGGGTCTTGCTTTTACATTGAAACTTTTGGTTTAAAAGCAATGTGTAAAAAATGAATAGGTCAGGTTTCAGTTTAATATTTAAAGAATATTTTATCTCATCTTTGCAAGTAAGGCTGGGTTCAATTAATCATTTAAAGAGGATGACTGGACCAATGTAGACATACCTGAACTAATTCTGTATATTAAAAAATCACCGTTGCTTTTATTAGAAACAAATACTTTGAAGAAGTCACTTTTGCAACTTTCAAAGTTGTCTGGCTTAATGGCTTAAAAAGTCTAACTTTTACCTTAGAAATTTTACACTGAAATACAAAAGTTGAAACTTGGAGATACAACGCTTGAAGTTTTGAGATAAAAAATAAAATTCTGGGATAAAAAAGCAGACATTTTAGATAAAATTAATATTTTTGGGATACAAGTCAAACTTGAGATACGACAAAAAAATGTGATACAAAAGTTGAAATTTTGACAAAAAAAATAGTTACAATTTTGACTTTCGAAAAGTCGAAATGTTGAGATACAAAGTAAAAATTCAAGTACAACGTTGAAATTGAGAAGTCAAAAGTTTAGGAGGTTTTGACATGATTTTCAGAGGTTTGAATATAACTTTCAACAAAAGCCCTCACCTCAGCCTCATCCATTTTGTTCTTTCTGTGCCAGCACTTGTTCTTGCTTAAATTCCTTTCAAGAGTGTGTTTGCATAGAGGAATCCCATGCTGTACGGCGAATACTGCAAGAATTTCATCATTAGGAAGACTATGTTTGAAATATTGCTAATTCTAGCGGCAATATAAAAACAAATTGTCAAAATTTCAACTTTTCATCAAAATTTCAATTTTATCTTGACAGATTTGTATTGTATGTGTAGACATTGTAAACTTAGAGCCATTTTGAATCTAAATGCTAAAGGTCTAATGCTAGAAACAGAAAACTCAACTGTGGAGTGATCCTCAAAATATAGCATTTTGCTGCAAGCTAATGGGCTCAAATTTCTACAAATTAGATAAAATCATACAAACCCTTACGAGATCCCGAGCCATGTCTACATTTTACAAATAAAGTGCATTCAAGAAACTGTTTTTATTTTCCATATTGTGTTCAGAAGGCTGAGATGTACCTGAGCTGGCTGCCCAGTTTGCGGAAATGGCATCCTATAGTGAGGAGACTAAGAGAGGCTGGCGTGCTTAGCACACAAGCTCTGTAGTAATGCAGGTAGCGCCGCAACCCTCCAGTGAAAGCCTGTCACACACACAAATTCAGCAGTGCTGGGGGGAATATTGAGGAAGAGATCAGCCCAAGAAAAAAGTGAAAGATCTCACATGGAAGACGAGACCCTTCTGACTCCCGCTGCTGTGGGAGAAGCGGCTGAGACGCAGGTAGTGTGTGCCGTACTGTGCCAGCTCACCCAGCAAACGAGACACGCTCTCGGGAGAAGTCCCTGAGACACAGATATCCGGACGAACGTCGAACTGCACACTAGCCTGGAGCAGAGAATCAAGAACAGGAGAATGTCAAGAACCCGTTCTCTGTCAGGAATAAAATTACTTCAATTTATTGTCCTTACAGAGCCGTCCCTCGACTCAGCTCCTCATGATTTTTCAAGGACATCACTTTTGGTTTCATTAAAAACTACTACATTATGCTCAAGATTTATTTGCCAAAAGTATTCTAAGTAATTATGTTGGCTTACCAAAATTTCCATCGGAAATTTGGGAAAACTGTCAAACGGAGAGCCTCATAGAAACCACTGTGCAAAAGTATTTAGCGGTCTAGCAGGGGATAATTATTTACTACTGACTTATAATTGGGAAACCGCAACAAAAATATCTTCGAGATGAAACGGGAGATCCTTAGCAACCAAACTGTTTACCCTAGTAACCAAACTTTCTGAAATCTATCTCAGCTTTGCTAAATGATAAAGAGATGGGGTTGGTTTATTTCACTCATGTTGAGATAGGGAACATGTCACTGATGCCTCTATAGCAACTGGTCTGTTTACCATAGCAACCAACTTGGCAAATAATTAGCTCAGCTAATAAAAATCATAGAGATATACGGGTTGGTTTATATCAGTCATATTGGCACGGGAACTTTTTATGATGTCACCGAGTCCTACATAGCAACCAAAAGTTCTACAATGGAAACCAAGCCATTTTGTTTATATAAATACATTTAAACGACACCAACATCAAAGTTTATGTGCAAACTTTAGCCATCTACTCTAGTTTTAGCCACGTTGCTATTTCGAGTTATGAGCAGCTGCTGTGTTACAAAGAGTGTTAAGAGACTGAAATTGTTACGATGGAGTGGTTCCACCGGTTTCATGAATGTTCTTGGTTTCCTGCTTGCCATTTGGAATTTTGTAATGAGGATTGTAACTGAAATCATGAGGCTGAATTTGTTGCTTTCCGCTGTGAAATCAAAATTGTTGTGCGAGGAAGTAATTGTGGCATTCCCCAGTGGTTAGTATGTGGTAGCAGCGTCACAAAAGCGTTTTCCAGCATCCAAACATCTCGGTAATGCATTTACGGAGCCTTTTCAGAACAACCAGAGCCAGTGTGATTGGAGTGAAGACCTGATTAAAAAAAAATCCTCACTTCTACAACATTTTTTGTTGTTGCAAAGATGCACTGCCTACTATATGGACACCTAAAGATAAATGAACGATTATCCATCAGACAGGTCCGTCTATAACACAGATATTTATAATGAACTCTTGACCGGTCTGTGATGAGACCTAAGGCTGTCACGATTATGAAATTTAGCAATTAATTTTCCAACAAATAATTGCGTTTAGTTGACGTTTAGTTGCCCGTTTAATGGCTTTGTCGGTTAATTGTTATACAAATTGTGGTGATTATTTAATTGAATCCCTTGTAACTTGCAATAACACATTAATACACTTAAAGACTTTTTAAGTATTAAAGAAATGTATTAAATAAAAAATATGTATCTTTCAGAAACGTGTACATTTAAAGAAAAAATGTAAATGTATATGAAAGCAAAAATAATACAATCACCATAAAGTTACCATTACACATATTTACAATGGACCTCATGTCTGTTGTGGCTGAATTTCTTTAAAATCCTTGAGGATTTCATCCTTCACTAATAAATTTGGAATTTTGGAATTTGGAGTTTTCCCTGGCAACTCAAATTGCTTGTCAAAGTCGCAAAGCATTTCTTTAAATGCTGGTTTCTCCACAGTATTAAACCGCTGCATTTCATGACACTGTCGGTCAGCGTGCGCCAATTCATACTGTCGCGTTTATATTTTGTTACCCGTTCGAAGGCCTGCGCTATTGTCACCTGACTGGAAGTATGAGCGGCTCTGGATAACTTCAAAACTTCGGCGAACTCTGTTTGGTGATGTGATTTCTAAGATTTGTGGTGTTGGCAGCTTTCGCTGGTATTTCTCTCCTACAAATTTTACACACTGCCGTGTCGTCTTTTCGCTGTCCTTTATCATCGGGTGTAAAACCAAAATGTGCCCAGGTCGGCGCTTCGAAACTAAATCCATCTTTGTTAAATAACTGGGCTGCTCTAACTCAAAATGATGGAGAAACCAACAGGGCAATATCATTTGAATGTAATGCTCGTTATTGTTCAGCGTAATGAGTTCGGGAGACCGGTAGAAGTAGAATGCTGCAGGTACTACAGCGCCCCCTTGTGTCTTCTAATAGTGGGCAATAATAACGATCATCTGTAATAACCACGATTAGACCAATTAATCGCGATCAAACGATTTTTTAATAATCGTGACGGGTCTAATGAGACCAACAGTATCCGTGTGTCGAGCTCTATTTAACGACTACTACAATCATTCCTAGACGCTCAATGTGGATCAATGTTACATGCCTTTACCTCATTGAGGGGGAAAGTGGCAGAGGAAACCCCAATCAGCACGTTCAGCACATCTTTGACCAGCTGACTCTGACAGTCGAGTGGCAGGGGGAGCAGTGGTGATGGAGTATGTGTGGACAGAATATTCCTCATTTCTCCTTCCCACAGCCGATAGAGCTGATTGAACGCCTCTCTGCCAGCCTCGGTGAGAAAAGGGGGCTCTTTCTGTCCTGGAGGGCTGAAAAAGACAGAAAACTAGTGTTTATTGCTTTTAACAATTCCATTGACCTCGTTGATTTATAAACTACACACATTTATGTGACTCCTATGATTACGGGGGGTTGTTGGTGCCAAAAATTCATTATATTTAAATTATTCAGCTCTATTTTACCAGCCAATGTTTTCCCAACAGCGGCGTTTTCCAGGAATAAATGTCTTAAGTGCATCCCAAACATCAATTTCTGGGCTGGGACTTGACTCGGATTGAGAATCTGGAGTCAGGTTTGAAGAAGACTGGAAACCTTCATCATCAGACTGGTCCAAACAGAGAGGAACCTGCAAAAAGACGAAAATGTAAAAAAATTTGTTCCTAAATAAATAGATTCTCTATAGATTTCTTGACACTTTACCTTGCCTCCTACACATGGTCTCATTTTTTTTATTTAGATATTACCATAGATATGCACCACAACATATTCAGCTGTTTGATTGTGCTCCCACTGTTAACAATGACCACTAGTCTTTCTACGCAGCTGTAGGCAAAGGCAGCTAATCAACAGACATCTGGTAAATACAGTTGAGCTTATCAAGTTTGCCAGCCACAATCATTTTATAAATAGAAACATGACTAAGCCCTATCTAGAACCTCAACATATGCAGCTGTTTGTGCTCCCACTGTTAACAATGACCACCACCATTCCTATGTGGCTGTGGGAAAAGGCAGCTAATCAAAAGTAAATACGATTGAGCTAGTTAAGTTTGCCTTATTTCAGGGCCGCAATATATGCAGCTGTTTGACAAACACACTCTCTCAATTGATCAGGCATGTGTGGAGTTGGAGGAGTTTAATGCACGCATATTTTTATGCAAATTCGCTCACTGTTATTTTATTAATTCACAGTTGACAGAACCAATGTTCACAGGGTTTTCCAAAACTACGGTGTAACCCTATCCTGCTGATACTCAGCGGTACACTGTCAAATGTTTGGGGTGGTATGGTTCAACTCTACTCGCCAAACCAAAAAGAACTAGCACTTTATGTATGTTTGTACGGATACAGAGAACTTTTAGCTGAAACAATCCATATTTTCAATACTAAAGATGGATTTCTTCCAATACCTGTTAAATGAATGAAAGAATATTCACCCGTATACTGAGCCCAGTGAGGTCAGCGTTACTGGGAACAGGCGGCAGGTCCAGTTTGATGTCCATATCTGTGGTTTTGGAGTGTCGCAGGGCACCAAACAGTGACAGTCTTGTCTCCTTCTCAAATTTCTCCTCGGTTTCTGCTCTCCTTCCTAATCCAAACAGACCAGTGCCAGGCTGAGCATCCATGATGTTCAGGGTCTTACAGACACTTCCAAACACCCCCCACTCCTCCTCACAGATCAGCGACCAAGCCCTTTCCTCCAGCCTCTGCATTTCCTGGCTTAGATAACTACCTAGAGCGGGTCTACGGTGCACAGGACGATCCCGTCGCATGTAATCCTGACTGAAGCATAAAGGGCGTGGGGCCACAGACCCAGCAAGATGAACCAGCAGTTCCAGGACAGAATCCAGTTCAGAAAGATATGTTCCTCTATAAAGCTGGCCCAAAAGCTCCTCCAGCCTCTCTGCATCCTCTTCACGACCACACACCCGTAGATCAAAAGATATCATTAATATTTTATTACGAGCTGGGGTGTTTGACAGGGGTTTTGGAGGTGGTTTGGACAACCCATCCTGGAAGAGTCCGGCAAGTAGAGCACCATACACACTCTTGCGCAGGGAGCGGCGTGCTGAATCCCGTGATTCTGAACCAAGAGCGCGACGCTTCCATGATAAACCAGAGAGCCTGCAGTCGCAGAGGGCACTCAGTAGCCCTGTGATGCTGGCACTGTTGGTGGGGCAACCAGACATTTCAGAAGCCATGTGTCGTCGTCATCAAGCAGCAAGACCTTAGAAACAACATGGGATAATGTATTAAAAACAATTAAATGCTATTTAATTAAATTGTACAATATATACGTTTATAATAGTCATACACCAAATAAAATATAGTATGATCAATTTACATATTAATAATTTGTAACAGTATGATGGTATTTGTTGAAATTGATGAAATATCCGACTAACTACAAGCATAGGCAACTTACCTTCTGGTTAATTTGTTGTATTAACAAGATTAAATGATTAAATTGTCAGTCAGCTACTTAATTTCGCAAATTCCTTTTACTTCAGCAAATATGATAGCTATAAAATCGTATCAAATTAAATTAATAATAGGTTCAAACTGATATGACATAATACAGAAAATATCTAAAGTGCTAAACGAACGAACATAACACACATTTAAAATGTAATATCTATAATAAACACGTAAAGTAAGCTTAAACGCCGTGTTTGTATCAAAATAGAGTTAATATTATGTAAACACGTTTCGGATTGAAGCGTGTTAACATTACAGCAGCGGTTACAAGCTTTTCCGTTCAGTTACGCGAGTCTGGAGTTAAATACTCACGCTAAATCTCGACTTTAGGCTGCATAACTACATTGTTTTATGCAATACTGACATAATAATGGTTTTAGTTGTATACTAAAAACAAACGTTTGATGCAAACAAACACACATAGCTTAGCTTCCTTGACCGTCGCGCTAGACACGATAGTCCCTCCCTGTCTTTGCTCCCATTGGACGAAAGATGAGAGGATGATTAGTCATTGGTTAATCCTCAGGCACGTGGACGCACTGTAGGTTATTTGATTGGATGAAATGAACAAGCAATGCTTATTTTTGTGACGTACTTATTTTCCGACGCTACTAAAAACGCTAGCTATTGGTAGTTATGGAGTTCGTTAATTATACGACGTTCACAAATACATGGATATTTTCATGCTTTGTATTTGTTCATTTGTAACAATTAAATCGCATAATACCTACATTATCTCTTTTAATATATAATAATTAACCCATTCAATTTAAATCGACCCTGGTGCAGCATTCAAAATGAACATACATATGATACAAAGCAAGAGACCCAGAAGAGATACATTGTTGCAAGGGACCCAGAAGAGATACATTGTTGCAAGGGGCCCTGAAGAGATACATTGTTGCAAGGGACCCAGAAGAGATACATTGTTGCAAGGGACCCAGAAGAGATACATTGTTGCAAGGGACCCAGAAGAGATACATTGTTGCAAGGGACCCAGAAGAGATACATTGTTGCAAGGGACCCAGAAGAGATACATTGTTGCAAGGGACCCAGAAGAGATACATTGTTGCAAGGGACCCAGAAGAGATACATTGTTTCAAGGGACCCAGAAGAGATACATTGTTTCAAGGGACCCAGAAGAGATACATTGTTTCAAGGGACCCAGAAGAGATACATTGTTGCAAGGGGCCCAGAAGAGATACATTGTTTCAAGGGGCCCAGAAGAGATACATTGTTGCAAGGGGCCCTGAAGAGATACATTGTTGCAAGGGACCCTGAAGAGATACATTGTTGCAAGGGACCCAGAAGAGATACATTGTTTCAAGGGGCCCAGAAGAGATACATTGTTGCAAGGGGCCCTGAAGAGATACATTGTTGCAAGGGACCAAGAGGAGCAACGATTGATTAAAAGTAGCGTGAATCAGTGGAGCATGAGCCAATTATTTTGTGGCAGCTGCCCCCAAGCCAAAGAGCCGTTCGGTGAAGTATGAGATAGTAATTTAGCGGAAGCTAACGCACTGCTAGGATAACAATGGGAACAACGCAGAAAAGTCGGACAAACATTCTTTATTCTCTCTAAACCGAACTGCCACGTATTTTGGGCAGCCACCACTTGTTTATGGGACAGCGGCCACTAATTTTTGGGTAGCTGCCACTTTTACTGCCACACAAAAGTTTTACCTTTACTGGATTTTTATCCATTTTAGTTATTACAATGATTTATGATAATAATGTTCTCTACCAAAGGTTAAATATTTCACTAAAAGACTTACATTTACATGCAGATGCCGTTGCACTTCGGTCACTGGATGACAAAGGAGAAGCCCCAGGAGGATCTGTCTAAGAGCTCAATGAAGTGTTTGGAAAGATGGAAGATGTTCCCTGAGGAAAAAAAATGAGCATCGTGTTCAGACGGCCCCTCCGGCTCCTGGCAGAGGGATGCAGATGCTTTGAACACATGCACAGGCTCCAGCTGCCTCTGGTGGTCAAGCACTGCATTATTAATCATGGATATTCTTTCTTTCTTTTTTTTTTGTCTGTTTGCATGAGAGCAGAGGGAGATTTCTTAAAGCATCAGTGGTGTGAAAATAACGGCAGGTGTCACTTTTAAAGAAGCATCCTTTTCCTTTCAGATTTTTAACTTTAAATCAATGAAAGGTCAGCTGGTGTCATGATACTCAATTTGTGGCATCATGGTTAACACATCATGTAATTACGTAGCATATAGCATTACGTAATCACATTCTTGACCACGCACCAATAGTCACAAAACAATGATCAACTCCTCTTTGAAAACCACTTCTGGACAGACTCTCCGGACAGTAGAAGTATGTACTGGGTCTGATTGGTTTCGAAGTTTGGTGTCTTTCATCTGCTGCTCAAGTTCCCTCAACCGATCACTCCAGCTACTAAAGAGTTTCTTTGCCCATCTTCTGAAGAGCTGGAACAGCACACCTTGAAGCCTCAGTCTGCTTTTGAAATGGGAGAGACCTTGTTGATGCTGTACAACTACCTTAATTATGTCCCGTTGCTGTGTTTCTCTCACGTTGGTAGCTGAGTTTGGCTGTTCCTCACCTTTCCTGTTTCAGTTCATGACTGGGTTTCAACCTACATGTGACATTTGATGATCATTAGCACCTGTTTGGTATAATTAGTTTATTATACACCTGACTAATATGATATAAAATGATATTAAATATAAACTGATGCAAATTTTATGTGAGAATATACCTTGATTGAAAACCATGGACACCAATGGGACATCAAACATCAGACGAATGAGTGGTTCCAAAAAGAGTTTCTTCGTAAGGAGAACGGCCAATGAAAGCTGGCTCTTTTGACGACGTGAGTGGCTGAAAAGTTTGTCACATGGTTTTTTTGACCACTCGCAAATTTTCTTGGCTACATTTCCACATACACCATATCCACCACATTGCGCAAAAACAGTCTGGCATGATGAGACTGAACAGATTGATAGGCATCAGGATTACTGCGACTTAGGGAAATAGCTCTACAGCGCCCCCTTGAACGGAACAAAATTCATGTTCCAGCTGTTTGGTTAGAAAGCTCTTTTTTTTTTTTTTTTATCAAAAGCTCATCTAATTTGCCCAAAATACCATGCTAAACACCGTTGTTATGATTGCATCCTGGACGATGACTCTACAGCGCCCCCATGAATATGAAAATGCTCATCTTGCACTTTATTGAAATCCTAGGAAAATTCCCAGATTGATTTCAAAATTGTTCTGGTTGCTCGTACCACATTAGGGACCATAAGTCATGAAAAGAAGTGCCTACCCCTTCAAATTCATATGCTTACGTGACAATACACTCATAGCGCCACCTGCTGGTTGTATGAATTACAAAGGAAATCCATGTGTTTGTGGCTGCTACATACTTCACCCACCGTGCAAGAAAAAAATGTAGCATGATGAGCCTGTGATTCTGATCAGATTAATATGCTTGATGAGGCACTGAGAGCGCCACCTGCTGGCTTTGAAAAGCTTTTTGGTGTATTTTTATTACCTTTACAAAATAGCCCTTGTTATATAACAAGTGAAAAAACACAAAAGGTCAGGGGGCTGTGGCTTTGGAATCTTTATTTTCTGAAATCACTGACCATGTAAGATCTTTGCAATTAAAGGCTAATAATCCTGGATTTTTGATTAGAACTGAGGAAGATAAAGAGATTTATAATAAAATAATAACATTATTGATCTGATTAGCAGCAGGTTAATCTAGTGAATGTAGTGAACTTTACTCAGACGGTGTCCGCTTCTTTTTTTTAATATAAGAACTAAAGATTATTCTGCATGTTCATTGTATAGCAAAACTGCTGTCGAAGGTTGCTATAGAAACAGACATCTTTCAGAGACTCGATAAGAACTAAACAAACAAGCAGGTTAAATCTAATTAAATAAAACCTTAATGGCACTGTTGAAACTGATCACTGAACAGTTTTAATTGTGTGATATCTCAGATTGAAGGCTGCCAGATCTGTACTTACGTGAACGAAAGAGCAGTTTTGGGGGACTCCTCTTTCAAGGATAAAACACGCAGACCCTCCAGTAATTAAAAGGTCGCAGCTTTATAACATCTAATAAAATTAATGACAGAACTTGAGAAAGTGATGTATATATTTATTCATTTAATAAATGATCAGTACATCAGTCCTCCATGAGTCTGAAAGAGTTCTCTAAAATCCCAGAATTCTTCCTTCTCGACACATTCACAAATAAAGGGCAAGAAAAGTTGACAATTGGAAAACATGGGAGAACGGTGTAGACAGATTTGCATTTAATACAAAGGCATATTTATATATATATATTCTTTAAGACATAAAATATGAATATTAACTGCACAGCAGTAAGAAAAGGTTGTGTACAGATTGTTCATACACACCATTGAAACACAATTCAGGGTGGGTACAATCCAAAAACATTGTGCTAATCAATATTTTGCATAAAGACCAAACGTGACGCCAGCTATCTGGAGGGAATGTTTGACATTCTCCTCGACACTCGATGCAGAACAACTCCTAAAAAGCACACACGCACACACTCGCACTCTCTCCATGAACACTCACGGTATTAAAAGCAACACTTCTGCTCTACACACACGGCATATGTTCAGGAATATTGGCATATTCTTTCTACAGCACACCTCTCAAAACTGCACTTACAGTACGTCTAACACCACAGTTCACAGACGCAAAACCTTTGACCCCTACAGGAAACTCCACCCTCACTTCTCAAACACTTTTTAAGGCACGTTTAAGGTACAGAAAGGCATTAAAAAAGCATATGGACTACAGGGACACCATAATCACCCTAAATTGTCATTGTTGTCTCATTAAAATCAATAAAGTTGAGAAAATTCTAAGCACAGTATGGTGGGTATTGCAGTCGGGATTCAGAAGAGATCGCAGTAGGGTACACCAACCATTTGGGAAGCAGCAAGGGCAAGGGCAGTAACACGCTAACACATCGAGTCAGAATTAAACTCCAATCCAATCAATGTGTGAAAAAAAGACAGGCTTTACGCCAGCAACAACGTGACACCCCACACTATGAGCCATCTGTTCTCAGATCAGTGATGGACAGCCATATTAAAACATGCTCAAACTCCCCAAAACAACTTTAGCGTGCCAGGCTCAGATAAAACCTGCTGAAGTGACAGCCTTTGTTAGCCATCAGGCTAACAGCTATTTGCTACACGAACCTAAATACTGACTCAGATCAGTGATCCACAGCCATATTTAAACACATTTCACGTGTGCTATGCTGCCTAAAACAACTTTAGTGTCACAAGCTAGCATTAGCCTTTGTTAGCTTCTAGGCTAACAGCTATTTGCTACACGCACCTTAATACTGACTCAAATCAATGATCCACAGCCATATTTGAACATAACTGCGTGTGCTATGCTGCCTAAAATAACTTTAGTGTCACAAGCTAGCATTAGCCATTAGCCTTTGTTAGCTTATAGGCTAACGGCTATTTGCTACACGCACCTAAATCCTGACTCGAATCAGTGATGCACAGCCATATTTGAACATAATTGCATGTGCTATGCTGCATAAAACAATTTTATGCACAAGCTAGCATTAGCCATTAGCCTTTGTTAGCTTCTAGGCTAACAGCTATTTGCCACACGCACGCAAATACTGACTCAGGTCAGTGGTGTATACCCATATTTAAACACATTTCGCATGTGCTATGCTGCCTAAAACAACTTCAGTGTCACAAGCTAACATTAGCCTTTGTTAGCGTCAAGGCTAACAGCTGTTTGCCACACGCACGCAAATACTGACTCAGTTCAGTGATGTACAGCCATATTTGAACACATTTCCCATGTGCTATGCGGCCTAAAACAACTTTAGTGTCACAAGCTAACATTAGCTATTAGCCTTTGTTAGTGTCAAGGCTAACAGCTATTTGCCACACGCGCGTAAATACTGACTCAAATCAGTGATGTACAGCCATATTTGAACATTATCCCTATTTGCTATACTGCCTAAAATAACTTCAGTGTTCCAAGCTAGCATTAGCCATTAGTTTTTTTTAGCTTTCAGGCTAATGGCTATTTGCTACACATTTAAATACTGACTCTGTTCAGTGATGTACACACATATTTGAACACAGTTCACCTGTGCTATGCTGCCTAAAACAAAGTAAGTGTGCCAAGTTCAGATAAAGCCTGCAGATGTTATCTTAGTCTTTGATAGCTTTCGGGCTAACAGCTGTTTGCTACATGCTTTAAAACATTGACTGATCAGTGATGGATAAGCTAATTGCTAGACACTTTTAAATACTGACTGAGATCAGTGTTGGACAGCAATCCTAGAACACAATCCCACGTGTGTTATGCTGCTGAAAACAACTTCAGCGTGCCGTGTTGTCATTGCGAATTAGCTATTGTTAGCTTTCAGGCTAACAGCTAATTGATACACTTTTGTAAACACTGACTGATCAGTGATGCTCAGCAATCTAAGAATACAATCGCACGTGTGTCGTAGTACGTTAAAAAACTTCAGCTTGCCAAGTTCGCATAAGCCATTGTTAGCTTTCAGGCTAACATTCTAAAATTCACAAATACGACTTCTTCTATTTTTTATTTGTTTTTTTCTTGCTGTCAGAATATATTTTAATTGAACACAATTGAAATAATTTAATTGAGTCACAATTTGTGCTAATCCAGAAATATTTAACAATATCTCGATGAGCTAGATATGAAAATAATAGTAACAACTGTATGTCGGCAAATTAGCATATTATAAGAATTTCTGAATGATTGAAAGAAAACACTTTCATAGGCATAAATATTAAAATAACTAACCATTTATGATTTAAAACTGTGATTTAACTAAATAATCTACTTAAAATCATTAAAAATATGGTCACATTTCTGAATGAAATTGGAACAAATTCTCCTTTTCTTGCAAAGCTCTCAAGAATTCCTCTCCTAAACGAACTTTACAACAATCAGTTCTCAAACCTTTCACAGCACTGAAAAAGGCTTTTTCTCTCAGTGCAAACCTTGGCTTAGATTTGTAGGACCATCTTGATTAGGGATGAATGCATTAGTCTGTCTTTAATTCTCTGCCAAAAACAGCAAATAATGTTCCAGTTCACTATCCAATAAAGTCAGAAGAGTCAAATAAAACACTTCTCAAATTCCACCCAAGATTGAACAGATGTACAGTATCTACATGTGGATTCTTGCATAGTTCATCGCTGTATATTAGACATCTGTGCCTACTAGCATCGTACCTCTTCTGTTCTGTCAGTAGCAAAGCTTTGACTTTCTGCATTTATACATCTCACAAATAAAGACTTTCATAATAACTGCATTATTACCTGAATAAGTATCAGCGTGTCTCCTAGGGCTTCTATAAAAAGGATTCAATGGATCCGTTTGGAAAATTTTCATTCACTTTGCTAAAAAAACATTTGCTAAAGCAACCCAGGAAATTAATATCAGCACTTTTAAATAGTTCGGAGCGTAATTTCATAATTTGCTGTGCGTCAAGTGTTTGGTGGAATTTTTTCTGCAATTTTTTCACCAATATTCTCACTTTAACCAAAATGAAGAAAATAATAAATTGTAAAAACCTTCAAATCAAGACTGATACACTTTTTTTGTTAGCATGAACTGTTTCTATATTTTAATTATTGTACTTTAAGTGTATTATTATAATACTATTGGATAATTTGTGTTTGACCAAAATTTCAAAGGGTCAAATTTGGTAAAAAATAATAAAAAAACGTATGTTTAGGTTTGATAAAAAAAGATATTTACCTCCTAAAAAGCTTTCCACCCAAGGACACTGCACTTTAAAGTATATAGAATAGGAAAGTGAGGAAAGAATCGGAAGTGACGAGATAAATACACTCTTTAACTGTGTCCCTCTTCTAAATACAATATATTCGATAGTTTAAAAAGCTTTCCTTTTTGGCAACAGCGCCAACTGACATTGAGCACAAATCTTTTTTGCATGTGACATCAGTATAAATGGTTCATTATAAAGAAATGCAATTGTTTTAAAAAGCCTGCGAAAAGGAGCACTCATGAAACTCATCCTTTGAAGTTCCACTTTTACCCCTTAACCTTTCCCTCCCTTTTGTTCATTCGCATAAAGCGAAGGGGTGTCCCATCTCTTTTAGAGTAAGGGGAAGAGCGAAGATGAAGGAACTGACAAGGAGTTCCATTTTTATCCCTCAACCCTTCCCCTTCATTTTGTACTTTCATTTGAGGTGAAGGGGTGTCCCATCTCTTTCAAAATAAGGTGAAGGGCCCTGTGTTCCAATGGAAGGCTCAACCCAAACTTCAAAATAAAGAGTTAAAATGGCAGTCAGTGTACATGAATAAAAGTTTTTGCTAGATTCCATGTCCCCTGTCCATATAAGACCATGGACCACAGTGAAAAGGTGTAGGGTTAGGAGTAAGCGAAAGAAATAAAACTCTCTCTCTCTGTCACACATTTACCCACACAGTCCAGGTTCTGAATGCTAAGTGTACACTGTGTGCTGGAGGAGGTCAGAGGTCAGTGACCTTGTTCTCGAGGGCGGCTGCAATCTGCTGCAGTCTGAGAGCGAGCTGCTTGCTTTGAGCCGTCGGGTCTTCATCCAAAGACAGGATGATCTGAGGAGACACCGGTAGACTTTTACACATCAATCTGAAGATTTTACACCCAGTGAATCGTTTATTTGACGATTCCCCTTCCTCTGTTTTCAATCTGTTTATGCTAATGGTCCTGCTGCGAGGTAAATTAGCTCCAAACTGATATGATTAATCCCTGTGGTTTTTCAATTAATACAAACCACGTGCATATTAATTTTTACGACAATTAGGAAATGCTGATAATTTCATGAGATATATTCCTTTAAAGGGATATAACGCTACTCTGTCATGCCAATTACGTTTTGAGAGTGTTTGTATGCACTTACCCCATCGTAATATTTACTGGCGTACCGGTAGAGCTGGTGAAGAGCCACTTGTGTGTTCAATTTCTCTGTGTGGGCCTAGAAACACAAGCATAAATCAAAACCATCCTCTCAATCATCCATAAAAATGGCTGAAGCACACACTTACCCGTGACACTTCAGCCAGGTGTGTGTTCATCTCCTGGTCACTGACGGACACCATCTGTCGGATCCCTTTATAGTAACTTCGGGAAATAAACAACATCGTGTTTATCCAAATTTCAAAGAATTTTCACTTCTTTATATTCACAACAGATGCTAGCATTAGCATCATGTTCAAGTCAACTAGCCTTGAGTTTAATTGAACATTTTCTATAGATTTTTGAACGATTTTAGAAGAACATAAATATAATCTCAAAACATAGTCTTAAGATTTTAAAACAAACTACAATAGCACTTAGAAACCCAATCCCAGGTATTTGTGTTACACCAGAACCAGACGGCTAAATGTGTTTCATATTGAGAAAATGTGTAATGATCATGCTAAGTTATGCTAATGATATGCTAATCAAGCAAGCTATGGCTAAAACTTGACTAATAAGATATGAGTCAAGCAATTTTTAGAAAGAACCTGGTTTTTCATGCTATAATAATATTTTTATCTGATTTAAATCATTTAGTAATTTCTGTTGTTAAGTATATGCAATATTTATTTATACAATATACTGTCAGTAGTGTTTAATTTATAGGTTTTTGAATATTTATTGCAATTTTTATATTACATTTTTATTTTATCTTACGCCTATTTTTTACAACTGCTGTCTGAGCTGTTGCTAAAATGCAATTTCCCCGTTGTGGGACAAATAAAGGTATTCTTAACTTTCCAGATTACAGTATGCCACCAGTGCACCACATATTTATCTCAAGAAACCTTCCTGTTTATTTTATTTGACATTTATTAAATAACATTTAATAAAATAGACGTTACATGTTTGTACACAAACTATGATGGCTTGAAAAAGTGTTGTTTAAAAGTATTTAAAAAAATGTTCCCAATTTCAATAAAATAAACCAACCCCATTGTCTATGATTTTCCAAAACTGAGATAGAGATCAGACAAATTGGTTGCTATGGTAAAGAATATGGTTGCTATTGAGGGGTCAGTGAAAATATCATGTTCCCCTTTTCACTATAAGTTCTATAAACCAACCCCACGTCTCTATCATTTACCAAAACAGATACATTTCAGAAAATTTGGTTGATGGAGTAAACCATTTGGTAACTAGGGAGGATAAAAAAAAATAATTGTTAATATAAACTATGGTTAACATAAACCGATCACTATTTCACTATGACGCTTCATTTTGAAGATATTTTGTTACCTTTTCCAATTTAATGGCCATTATATTTATCAATGGTAAAGTGTTTAGCCCTCAAAGAAACCAACTTCTACAAATAACAATATGTTGATTTGTACTTATAAGAGTCGTGTTTAAGACTGGTACCATCTAAAAAAATGTAACCTAAATAAATATAATCTAGATGCTAGGGGTAATTTAAAACATTTTTAAATGGAGTACTTGCATAATATTATTAATAGCAATTAATCGCATGATGCAATGTGGTTTTAATCTCAATGGGTAAAATGTGATGGTGATGATGTGGTCAACATTCTACATCCAAATCGATTTGTACTACTGAGAATTATTAAATAGCAATTTTTCTTTTGGTCAAAAAAATAGTATATAGCATGATGAATGCTGTTTCAAGAGGAATTGTGCAGAGACAAACTGAAGCATCTGTGAGAGTTGAAACACTTACTCATCTACCATCCGTTTGTAAGTAGAGATCTCCTTTGCATAGAGTAATTTGTTGCTGGGAGAATCCTAGAGGCAGCGTGTGTGTGAGAGAGAGAGAGAGAGAGAGTGAGACAATAAATTATTAATTTCTCAAGTTTATTTGTCTGTGGCTCATTTTGAGACTCTTACTCTGCTGAGTTTGTGCTCTGATTTAGTGCAGGCATCCATGAAGGTCTGAGCTATGACGGACAGAGAGGCATCCACCACCTCAGTCACATGCACATCGAAGATAAAGTGAGGATTCTTGAGGATGTTCACCCAGAAACGCAGTGGCAGACTGCAGAAAGAGGCAGATTAGCATAAAAAAAAAAAAAAAACAAAGCAAAATTTAACATGTTTACAACTTCCGCTTCCATAATTTCCTTAATTACTTAAACCAGCCCCCATCTCTTTATCAAATACCAAAGCTGAGAAAATTAGGTTGCTAGGGTAAACAGCTTGGTTGCTAGGGAGCCATTAGTGGTCTGCACGCTAGTTGCTAATGTTTAGCAAACGGTTTTATATTTATAATAATGTTACATGTAGATGCTAAAATGCCTTTTAGTGTTGCTTTAAGAGTTCTTTCATGTCATATGCTAACATGTTTGTAAACGGCTAAGAACAATTAGCATGTTAGTAACTCACACAGATGTTTAGCATAAGACCAACATATTTTAAACGTCACATCTATATAACAGCAGAAATGAGGTTGGCATTCTTTAACTGACTAAAAAAGATTTTAGTTTTAAAATGTTAAGGTAAATTTAGCTACCAGAAAAAACTAAGATACTAAGCTATCAGCACAACCCCATGCTATTAGCATGCTAGTAAAACACTTAGATGTTAAACATAAGACTAGCATTTCTTAAATGTAGCATCTATAAGAGAAGAGAACACCACCAGAAATGTCAGTCACTAAAATGAAGCTAATCTTCTGCTAATCTTTAACTGGCTATAAGTTTATACTATGAGGAGTATAAATTATCATAATAAAACAGTAATCAAAGGAGTTGTAAAAAACAACAAGTTTGCATTAAATAATTTGTGTATAAATGTCACAATACCATGGACATACTGGGGGATATTGGAGCTTTACCATATGAAAAAGGACAAGAAACAACTATATTAAAAATACTTTGCAATAAAATATTTTTTAAAGCTTGTTTTCATGTCATTTTCAATACCAAGAAATATTTCAATGGTACACATCACTTTGCTGTATTTTTATATACGACGGTACTAACAAAGTTCTTAAATGTTAACTTTAGACCAGTTTTTCATAAGGGTAGCATTTTTAACACCTCAAAAGTTAAAAGCTAAGCTAACACACGGCTAACATACCAAATTCTAAGGAAAAACTTAGCATGTTTTATAGTTTAAAGTTTAGATTACTCAGGTGTTGGGTTTTGCAACAGGGTGTTTGGAGTAAACGTAATTGGCTTTGTTTACTTAAGGTATTTTAAGTTTCTGAAAGGGTGTTAGCACACATAGCTCGTTGCTAATGAGCTCAGACTTTTAATGGTTGTCAGGATGTTAATTGGCACGATTGCTAAGGTGCAAAAACGTAATTAATCGTTTGGTTGCTTTGCTCTTCTGCTTTGAATTGCTGCAAAGTTGGACAATATTTTCGAGCGTTATTTTTTGGTTGCCATGGTGATGTGGATGGTTGCTATGTATCGGATCCCTCATGTGCACAGGAAAAAAACATGGTTTAAAAGGGGCATGGGTTAAAGAGATTTCATTTAATTTGATCTCATTTAAGTGGTAATTAATAAGAATTTTTAAAGGACGCTAGAACAAAAAAAAGAGATTTTTCAATCATGAATGAAGTTTTCCTTTATTTAGTGACAATTCAGTCTTTTTTTAAATCTCTAACCTTTACCGTTGATACATTTCTCAGCAAACATGACTAATTATGTATTTAACTAATTTGAAACTGAATACTTTGTGCAAGTGGAGCATAACACAGAGCGAATAAAACAGTCAATATTGTCGTCTTCAGAGCATGAACACGGGCGGACAGTGCAGGAATTTCAAACAGCCCATTAAACAGCTCCGGCTTTTGTTTCCGCTGAGCTGCTTGAACAAATCTCGCTCACACCACTGCTTTCTGGAATATATTTACCGGTTAGCAGGATCTCTGGGGAGAACAGCGGTGAAAGAAAAGATAAAGGGTGTATAATAAGAGAACAATTAAATTAACCAGGGACGTAATTAAGGTGTTTGTTTGGCTGGGAGGAGGGTTTTCTATTTAATAGAAGCTGCTGGAGGGATGATATTGCTTGTCACTTTCATCCGCGGCTCCCCAGCAGCTGTCAATCACATACACATGAATCTAAACAAACATCAGGTGGAACAAATGAGCATTAGCATATGCCGAGGCATCTCGAGAGGGAGGCGACAGAGCAGAGACTAATACGCTTAGAAGCACACACACCTGTTGGTCTTCCAGATGTGTATCGTTTCCTCGTCCACGTTCTCATGTCGTAGCGCCTGCTCGTCCAGAAAGTCAAAAAAGTATTTGACGGCTGGTGGGACGGTGGCACCTGAGCAGAGGACGCTGCTGAAGAAGTCGTCGACAAACTGCTGCAGTGTGCCCTGAAAATATACACAGATCACAAGAGTTTAGCTTTCTGACATTCAACATGCAGTAAATCCTGTCCAATTCAAGAATAATGACCTTAACCCTTCTCCTCCATTTTGTTCATTCATGTGAGGTGAAGGGGTGTCCCATCTCTTTTGAAATGAGGGGAAGGAACAGACAAAGATTTGCAATTCTACTCCTTAACTCTTCCCCTACATTTTGCGCCTTCAGTTGAGGCAAATCTTTTAAACAATATGCATGATTTGTTTTCATAATAGTACAATTATTTTTCCTAAACCTTTATATCAGTTTTTTCTTAAACTGGAAATGAAATGACTATCATTGCTAGTGGCATGTAACGTATTGAACCACACAATCATATTAGTACATTTTTAAAAACTACTCTGTCAGAGTTCAGATGTAACATCTCTCAATGACTGAAAGCTCCATAGCAACCAAGAGACATGCATTTGGTTCATTGTCTCATATTGACATGTGGAACATAATATTGTCACCAACTCCTCCATAGCAACTAAACTTTTTACCCTAGCAACCAAATCATCAGATCTACATCTGAGCTTCTGGAAATGTTATGAACATAAAACTTGGTATATATCACTCAAAGTGGGAATTGAACCTTTCAAAGACGTTGATTTCTCCATAGCAACCAGATTATTTACCCCAGCAACCAATTTAAAAAATTTCTAAGATATAATTTAAAATTTTTTTGAAGTACAGATATTTTCCTTTTTTTTTTTGTCTGTGTGAGATATAAATGTGTTTTATGAATCAGAGAGAGGAGACTGTACTTTGACAGAGAGCAGTCGTGTCAGGTAGATCTCAGTGATGGCTTTGCTCATGGACTTGTCCTTTATGCTCCCTCTCTTGGATTTGATCTCATCCAGCTCATCAGCCGGTCGCACCAGGTGGAAAACCTTGTCATCCTCCAGAAGAGCGTTTCCTGTGAGAGAAGGAAACACTTAGTGTTGTCTCATTCGGAGCAAGCAAGCAACATAAGTTTAAACGTCTGCTTACTCTCTTCGTGGTTCTCATGGTTCTGGTCGTATGAGAGTTGAGTGAGTTGAACTCTGGAGAGGATCACGGTAGCATTATCACGTACCTAAAACACACGTTTTGTTAGACTTTATCTCACAAGAGAGATGTGAACTCACAACGTATGAACTCACGTTGTAATGTGCCAGTGTGTTAATGCGTCTCCAGCGGCCTTCCTTCTGTGATGTCACATCCAGATCTGAAAGCATCTGTCCAGTGGATCCAGGCCGCCATTCTGTTACCAAGACCCCAATACAGACAGAATTCTTCAATACTTACTTCCTAATTCAATCACTTAGGCCACTGTCAATCTTTTGGCAAATCACTTGGCTTTGCCTAATGTTCTAGAGATCTTCAAGAAGGTGCACAGCACAGAGACTGCTCTTCGACGAGTTGTAACATTTTAATGTCTTGTAATTCTGGGAAACTGGTCTTGGTGGATCTCAATACTGCTTCATACTTTCTGCAGCGCCTCAGGTACAGGTTGAAATAGAAGGTCTGACTCTCAACTTACTCTGTTGATACATTGCTGGCTGCACGTTCTCCATCCGCTTAGGAGACCGTGAATTCTCCACTGTCTTGTTACAGTGTGGAGTCCCACAGGGTTCTATTCTAAGGCCCATTTTATTCGCTTTATACTTTTTTCCTCTGAGTGAAATTATCTGAGTTTTAAATTATTTGTAACTGTTAAATGTTTGAATAATCTAACCAAAACAAACTTGGAGATCATCTGCCGTTACAATCCAACCCAATCTCTAAGGTCAGGCACCCAAAGACTTCAAAGGCATTTTAACATACTTTATATCCTGCCATATGACCAACCCTGAGTTGACTGTTCATAAGGTTTATTCTTTTATTTATCATGTCAGCAGTTTGTTCAATTCTCGATCCCCTCAACTGAATCAAATTCAAATTAAGTTTATTTTGAAAAGTTCCGCTCTACAGTAACCCTCCCATGCTTCAATGACTGACTTAAAAACACCCAACTGTATTTGAGACCTAAGCACCACCGCCAACAAACCCTGGACCCAGAGTGCCAAAGCCACCATGGTGCGTGTAGTGAGCATATGGAACACTAAGATAAAATGGAAAGTTTGAACATAAAGACGGTAGGGGAACATGTGTAAGCTTGCAATTAGTAAAGGCTCATAAGACTGGAGTTCTATGGCAACACTGCAGTGATGTTCTCTAACGCCTGACTTGTTAGTGTCATAGCACAAGCATAGTACACATTTAGACACGGCTGGGAGAATGATCCTCTCACCACACAGTCTACCTCGTCAGAAAATTTGTATTAGACATGATAAGGCCAAGGTAAAAAGGGCCATTACCAAACAAAATGAACTCATTGGGCTTGTAAGTAGAACAATATCTGCAACCATACTCTGTAATTCCTGTGGTCCAACAGGGGAGGAATGGGGTGATATCTAGTGTAAAAAGACTTGGAGAATATTGGCGTCTATGTGATAGGACACTGAATTGCTCAAGAAAATTTCCAATCTAAAACATGTAAAATGGAAATGGAGTTGGGCCTAAAATTGATCCCTGTGGTACCCCACGGTCACAGGACAGACAAGCAGCCATTCCATTGTACAATCTGCCTTCAAAATAAGATTAAAAGAATGGTTGGAAGAGTAGAATGCTGCCATAAGATCCAGTAACGGTGGAACTACACCCATCGAAGTGTTGTGGACTCTCAACAAATTAGACTTTGTGTTCGTTAAGGACTGAAACCTCTTGGGACCTATTTGGGCTCGGAGCTGGTTGTAAAACCATTTTTTTCACTTTTTAACTAGGTCAATCTCTGGCTTCTTCTCCATTTGTGGCAGATTGTGATTGTGGGAATTTATAAATTGGCAACAAGTAGCCAAAAGTGCTTCAGGTTGGATTGCAAACGATCATTAGTTAATGTTTTTTATGTTTTATATGTTTGGCTTAAGAGATACACTAATAAGACCAAAACTGATGCTTTGAGAAGACCAAGTTTAAAGTTGGAATAGACTGAAACAACACAGATGCACAGGAACACATTTTCTCTCTCTCACCGAGCGTTAGGCTGTCGACTCTTGGTCTCTGTGAGTAGGGCATATTTTTGTAGACTTGCTCCAGAATCTTCTCCTTCACCTGAGAGATCGAGTCGCAGTTGAGCACTTTCACTGGGGTAACATCTGGCCCCTCACCCTCCACCAGCACCTGCAGTGTCTGATAAGAACATAGAGGTATTCTTTATGTAAAAACTGTTTATGGCACTTAATTCTCAGTACTCAGTATCTTGCTCGACCACCTTATTAAAGTAAATGATGTAGACATTGATCTAGAAATGATCTTGTCTCCAGATCTGGACTAAACAGAAAAAAACTATCTCCAGGGAGTATCTGGCAGGAGAATAGGATGTTTGGGGAGAGGGGACGTTTTTTCCAAAAATTCAATAGCCAATATCCAATAAGACAATTGAAACCAATGGGCCAACTTATAAGTTTGCATGCACTGGCAGCAGCCTGGAGAAGAATGCATCATTTATATATTTTTTTTTGCAGAAAAATGGAAGATACTGTGACAGAAAAGTGACCGTTAAAGCTCAAGCATGCGTTCCATATACAGGAAAAGTACATTTTCTTGGGATTGGGGGTCAGACGCTTGTTCTGATTGTTTTGAAGAAAGCCATAAACAGGTTTATAATATTTGTTTTCCTTTCTCTTATAATAAAACAGCTGTAGAACGACGGAACAAAGCATAGATGTATTATTATTACTTTGAACTATAAATAAAAAACTGGCGACTTAAAGTTCCTCAATCATTCATGATTAAAGGTTAAAAGCGCATTGAGAAAACATACACTTTATTATTTTATTGAAATACATTTAGCCTTATGCGTGTCTATTTCTCACCAGTACACTGTACTCCACGTCGTCTCCTAGCAGACCAGTGTCGTTGAGTGTGTACTTTGCTTTCTTGACCTGCACATCCACTGGTCCTTTCTCAACCTGGTGCTTGATTGCCCTGAAGAGCTTGTAGAGTGGCTCTCCAGCAGAGTCCTGCAGATTCACACAAACATACACACACGCGGCGGGTTTAAATCTGGATACAAGAGGCTTAACCCATGATTGATAAACATCAAATGAACACATTTTGTTACTCAAGTTCACTTTTAGCAAACTCCTTAAATGTAAACCTTTCAAAAATATCATTAGGTACTGTATGCATATATTATTAGATATTATTAATAAAAATAAATGAATAAAAAACCATTAAGGGTGGCACGATGGCTCAGGGGGTGGCACTGTGGCCATCCAGTTAGAAAGTAATAACTAATATATAATAAAAAAATGTAAACAAATCTAAATTCCTCTTGGGTGTGAATAAGACCCCTGTGGTGAACACAGGAAACGGGTAAAAAGTTGAAAGAATTAATGACCTAAAATTGTAAATAATATATATATATATATATATATATATATATATATATATATATATATATATATATATATATATATATATATATATATATATAAAAAAAACAGGAATGCTAAATCCTCACAGATAGTTAAAAATGAAAAAAAAAAAGGATTATGAAATCAATTATGAATCTTTTGTCTGTTTGATATTTTTACCTTCAGGTACTGATAGAGACAGATGGACATCCAGTTACTGAGCATTCTTTCTACCACTGTTTCAGATCTGTGAACATAATTACAAAATAAGGTTAAATGAATACATGGAAACTTGATTAAACTTGATGTTTAACAAATCCGTTTGTTGCTATTGAAGTCAGTTAAAGAAAGTCTCATGGTTACAGTAACTAATCAATTTGTTATTAGAAACAAGTAATATTAGCATAGTTAAAGATAAAATCATCAGCCCACATGTAAAATTGCACTTTTGTTCAATATTTCCCAAGTGATTAATAGAAAGATGATTTTATATTTTTTTTAACAGAAGTTTATTCAGGAATTTTACAGTGTTAAAAAAAGGCATCGATATACAATCTAAAATTCTTAAAAACTACAGGTCAAAATTATTAACCGTCTTCCGTTAATCATCAAAAGTGAATGGCTTTTGCTTGAAAACAGCCTTTGGTCGTTTACTGTAGTTCTCAACAAGTCTCACGTATATCTCCTGAAGAATAATTGCTTAAAATAATTGCTAAAAGCTTGTTCAGATTTGTTGAACTTCTGGCACAAAGCAAGCGACTTCTGGCACAAAAACAAGCCAAAAGTGGTTTGTTCTACAGGCCAATCAAAATAATAACAATATTGATCTCTAAAATTAAAAAAAAAATAATTTCCTCTATTAAACAGAACTTGGGAAATATTCATGTATGTGTCTTCAGTAAATTAACAAAACTAAACTAGAACTAAATAAAAAATAAGGACCATACAGCCCTTCACCTTCGATCAAAAAGACTTGGGACACCCCTTCACCTCAGGCAAAGTGTAAAAAGCTCAGGAGCTCAGGTAATAAAAACAATTAGGCCTTTGCCATCACAAAGGAAGGGATAACAAAGACATGTTTCCTGGCAACCATTGTGTATCATTAATCAAAAATAAAATGTTCACCGGTGAAACTATAGTATGAACTCTCAATTGTCTCTTACACATTAAAAATTCATAACCAGTTCTCCAACATTGTTGCTTGAGGATGTTTATAGTCTCAGAGTCCCTCAGTCTAGAATATAAATGTCTTTTATATGATTCAGATGTGCAGACTGCATAGATAACCTTGTGACAGAAAATCTATGGCGGGAGTAAAAATACTTTGATAATAGGCTTTTTGTAATCAGCCAATGAAAACCATAACAATATGCACAGGTTGTATTTTACAACAGATGCAAAATATATGTATAAATGATATGGAAATGCATATTAATAAAAGATTTTAAAAATGGCAATGGGGTTGGCCCACAAAAGCCAGTGTGATGCGCCGCGGGGCGTGCTATTATTTGCTAATGACTAAGCAATATTACATTTCCTCACACGCTGAGCTCATAGATTTGTACCCGGTCACACACGCAGCTGGAGTTGAGACGTTATTTCTCCTGACCTGCGCAGCAGCAGTTTGGGGTTCTTGCTGTGCACGTAATCATCCATGAGTGCCAGAAGCAGCGTCCTCATGATGTCTGTGTAGTACTCCAGCTTCCCGTGAAGGGCCACAGTCAGCAGCGATGCAAAGTATACCTTCGCCCGCGCGTTAAAGTCTGGACGGCCCTCCAGTGTCCGGATGAACTGAAGGACACAATGAAAGAAAGAGCGAGAGATTCAAAGACCAATTAAATCAATGCAGCTTTTTTACTTAAAACTTGAAATGCTTTAAACAAAGAACGCTTTCAGAGATATAAATAATGATTGATAGGTCCACAAAGTCAGGGATGTTGTTATGAAAACAGCCAGTTTTATGGTGTACTAATTATAACGAAGAGGAGCTAATAATGATCGATATGAATGTCAATATCAGAGTGTAAATAAATGTATGAACTGAAACAGAAAATGCTGTGTAGGAGGCTTAAAACTGGATTAAAAAAAACAGACACAGAAGCAAGACTTTCAACCTAGATGAATTGTGGTTTATAGCTTTTTTTAAATTACTTTCATTTTGTTGAATATATTTCATATTAACAGTTTGGGACCTTTTTTCAGCATTTTTTACTACTTTACAATTTTCTCTAATAAATTACCTTTAAAACCTTTTTTTTTTGTGGCAGTGGCTGATATCATTTTTTATATCAACGCCAGTTCTTTTTTTTATATTTTTTCAAATCAAAAACATTGATTTCAAAAAACAATTGCATCCTAAACTTATGTGCCATTGATTTTTTTTTGCCAGAACCTTGGAAAACAAAAGCCATCTCACAGGTATTGTACTTCCAAGGGTTATTCCTTCTTTTCACCAGTAGATGGCACTGTTACCACTGATTTGGGGCCTGTAAAATGAAACTGAACAGCGATTGCCCATTTTCTCACATTTTAATTTGAATTAACTAGCAAATTATATCATAACTTGCAATGTTCATTTAAAACCAAAAATATCAAAATGAATAACCTTTTTGAAAGTTAATACATTATATTTAAAATCAAAATGTAATAATATGAGAGTCGCGTCATTTCTACTTCTAAAGGTTAAAAAGGAAATGTCACAAATACAAGAAAAATGATAAAAGTAACACACTGAATTGCTAGGATCTTAGAGGTCACCGACGTTGAAAAAAACGTATTTTCAATGTGTTTTCAAAAAGATTTGGTTACGTTTTTAGTCTTGGAAATGTCAAACATTACTAAAGGTGCACAAAGTGCATTTTTGAGCATTTTTTTAATAAAAAAATGCATTTTCCTAAAATATGTGTAAAAATAAGATTTGTCACAAAAATCATTCAATTCGCTAAAACCTTGACTCAAAGAGTGGTTGAAAACATCTCCAATAACACATAAAGCTGAAACAAAGTTTAGATAAGCAGCGTAAAAACTTATGTGAGAAGATATATTACCACACACTTTGAATAAATACAATAATATTTGTAAGAAATTCATTAATTTAAAGAAAAATTAATATTTTAAATATAAGTAAATCACACATTCGTCTACAAGTGTAACGGTTCTAGGCACCAGATATAAAACAGGGGGTAAATTTGTAGAGTATTCAAGTATTTGACTCGTTTTTGTTTCACATTTAAATGTATAATGTGACATAGTAAAGCATATGCAATACCATTCTTTATTGTTAGTCAAGGTTTGAAACCACTCCAGGGAGAGTATTAATGATGAGGATGTTTCAAACATACATTGATGAGGAAGGTTTTGCTGTTGAGCAGGTTGGAGAACTGATTGAGTGCCTGCGTAACCGTTGCTCTTCGGGATTCTGGGATATCAAGTTTTCCGGTGATCATGACATCATTGGCACCATCCTTAGAGGGTAAAAAGAAGACGCGGTCGGTGTAGGTCTTGTAGTCCAGGAAGGGTATCCGACCCTCGCTGATATCATTAGAGTGGTCCTCCATTTCAATCATCAGATCTGCACAGGAAATCACAGTCCTTCAGTCACATAATCATTGAAGACATTCAAAGCTATTTTAATGTACCTGCTTTAAATCTATTAGTTTTTTTATTTATTTGAATCTTTTCAATGTGCTATACACATGTTTTACACAACGTCACGGTTTACTCTGAGCTTCTCCGTTCTTTTTTTCTGCTGAGCATGAGCTGTGTACCCTGGTGCCTGGAAAGTGAGAAATTCTGAGCACCTTCATACTCTGTGCCATGTCTTCTATATAAGTTGGTAACCTTGTGTAGAATCCTGGCATCGTGGCATTAAATTGCTTTTAATGTTTCTTGTAAAGAAAAGATTTGATTGGTTGGATTCTGCAAACAGAAAGTCATTCGTTTACCTTCATGCTTTGTGTCTAGTCTTGCGTCCTTCTAATTGCATATAGCATGTGTTTGGCCATGTGCTTGTTATATTTCATGGGTAGTGAAAGCCATTTTCTGTCTAGTGCAATTTACTTGTGTTGAGCACACGGCTTCTGTCATTGTTTGCCATGTGCTCTCCTGTTCTTTTTATTTTTTGTCCTTTTTTCCCAGCTCATTGAACATTTGTCCCACTACTTGCTATCTCCCTGGTTTTGCCCTTATATACTCCTTGTGTCTTTCGCCTGGTAACTGGTTCATTCAAAATAAACATGCATGTTTGTTCCTTGTTTAGTCCTGCCAATGTTTTGAATCAAGTTTGTGTTTAACCAAGGTGAGTTTTTTTTTGTTTTTATGTTTGTTTGTTATTCATTTCTTTTATAAATTAAGAAACCCCTTTGAGTTATTTGTCTGCATTGCATTCGGGATCTGTCCATCACTACAAGACTCGACACAAACATCAACAAATAGAACAGATGGCTGGGGTTTCACACAAATTTTGATGTTGGCTTGTAAAAGTGCAGTTTAAAAGCCCAAGTTACAATGAGTGACTTAAACCAATCCCCATTTTTCTTTTTTTTCCTAAGCCGAGAAAGCCATAGGCCAACTTGGTTGCTAAGGTAAACAGTCTGGTTGCTATGGAGGGTTCAGTGACGTATAATGTTGACTTTGACACCATACCTTACTTAAACTAACCCACACGTCTCTATTTTTTTTACCAAAGCTGAGATTGCTTACGTGAGAAATCTGGTTGCTACGGTAAACAGTTTGGTTGCTAGGTGGCCATTATAAGTCAACGGTAAATATTTAACCCCTTCTAGAGCCCAGGGCTCAAAAACAAATAACAATATGTTTCAAGTCTCTTTTCAAGCCAACATAATAAAAAAAAAATAAAAGAAAGTACAAAGTCAATATAAAAAAATAATGTGCAACCTGTGAACTCTTTCTTGCAGCGGTCGCGAACACTCTCCTCCAGATTTTCCAGCTGATGCTTGACCTTTTCATACTCACGCTCTGCCTGTTGACTCTTCCTCCTGCACAAAATTGCTATTAGAAATGCTACAGAGTGCAACATTGCTATTTCTCTCTGGCCCAACAACCATCCTGATTGGACTAAGTTCCACAATGCATTATAGTAGAGACTTTACCAAGTTCACAAATGTCCACTCATGGGCTGACTCATAACTAGACCAAGTTGCAGCTAAATCAATAACCTTTAAAACAAACACCACAGATGTCTTGGTTTTATATTAAAATCGATACCAATTCTGACTTTGGTAAACAAACCATGTCAGATGTACCAGAAATACCAAACTTTAGTGAATAAATGCCTGTAGTGTGTACTCTGGAGTAGAAGCTGGAAGCACCTGTAGCAGAACAGGGAGATGGTGATGATCAGCAGCATGGGAAGCAGCACCGCAGGGATGATGATGGCTAGAGGCAGGTTGTACTTCCTCTCGTAGTGAACGGAACCAACCAACCACTCCCCGCGACCAAATTTGATCTGACAGAGAGAGATCGTGGTTCTGAGACGCGAACTTGAGAAGAAAGCTTCTAAAAATGGAAGTGTTTATCCTTTATCCATAAACAAAATGCAGAGATTGCAAAGCACATTTGAAACCCGAGTCTGTATTGAAATCGTTGACTGGGAGAGACCTTGTTGATGCAGTATAACTACCTTGTGCTCACTATTGCGAGGACAACAATCTGTCTTGCTCACCTTTATAGCAGAGTTTAGTTGTTCCTGAATTTATAAAACTGCGTGATCATACAAATATTACTGTAATCCTATGAGGTAAATGTACAAAAATAAAGAATTTATGTGATTCCTACATACAGTGATGGGCTGTATCTCTGATGCATAGGCTGATTGTAGTTGTTTGCATATATTATGTGCAGGTTGGTGTGTCACTGACCAGCAGCTCAAGTGGCTCAGAGCTGGTATCTCTCCTCAGTCTCTTGGATCGGGCTCTGGGTGCTGTCGATGGAGATTCCAGGAAGAGTTTATCATCCTGCAGGGTGTTCACATTACACTGAACATCTCCCACGAACGCCTCCGCCTCCCTTGCAGTCATCGCTCTGGAGAAACCACGACCCTGACACACAAACACACGAAATGCTTTTTATGGCTTTTAAACAGAATAAATGAATAATTACTGAGTAAACGGAATAAAAGTAATGGATATTATTGACAGATGGATTAACTATGACATTCCAGTTTGAAGCCGTTAGCAGCAGAGGAAACAAATCCTCCTTTGCTCCATCGAAACACTGCAATAACATATGGATTCATTTATTTATTGGCGTCTAAGAATAAAGCCTGTTCATTTATGTACTTAATAAGGAGAGTGGTTTAATGTAAAGAACATAGAAATTATCTGTTTATTTTCTTTTATTGTTCCAATAGACAGGCAAGTAGTTGAACGTTTAATTACGTAGCAGTTTTCTCTCTCGTTTTCAGTCTTTCTACTGTTTGTACTCTCTATATCACTCTTTTTCTCTATTTTGCCCTTGCTCCTCTCTTTTTCTCCTTCTCTCTTTCACTCTTTCTATCTCTCTCTTCCATTACTTTTGCTCTCTTTCTCATTCTACTGTATATGTACCTTGTGTTCTGTCAATCTGTCTCTCTCTCACTATCTCTCTCTTTTCAATCTATCCGTCTCTCTTCTATTTTCCTCAGCTCTCTCTCTCTTTATTCATGCTATCTATCCATTTCTTTTCTTTCAAGCTCTACTTTCAAGCTTCCTCTCTTAATTCTCCCTCTAACTTTTGCTCTTTCTATCTGTTTCTTTCTTCTCTATCTCTCTCTTTACATCTCCTCTATATCTATCTTGCTTGAGAAGTCCCTCAATGTGATACTCACTACTCTTGAGTGGTTTTAGAAGAGCTACTTTTTACCCGTACATTAAGTCGTATTTAGAACCGATACGGTCCTTTTACTTGAGTGTGATATTTCAGTTGTGTTTATACCACTGCTTATGAACTACAAAAGTTACACAACTTAATAATTTGTTTTGGCCTTTTTTCTTTGTTATCACAAAATTAAACATAAAAAAAATCCACCATTTTCAATTTAGTTTTACATTAAAATTAAGTAATCAAAACAAATAAATGCTACATGTATTGTACACAGTAAAGTTGATATTTTCTTCAGTTTTAACATCAATACTGTTTTCTAACGCTTTGAAAACCACAAATATGCTAAAAAGTGTAAAATGGAATGATTTTAAATTGTCCTATAAACAAACCCTTATTTGAATTATTATTGTTACGGCTAAAGTCTGTGCACAAACTTGAACATGCTGTTTAAAATCCTTATTTTTATAAGTAAAATGGAACGGTTGCCAAGGTAGAGTTTTTGGTTGCTACCCTAACAATCTCATCTTAGCGATTCAAACCAATCCCCAGGTCTCTATGATTGCCCTAAGCTGCGATTTAGACCTCATAATTTGGTTGCCATGGATAACAGTCTAGACTCTAGTTGCTATAGAGAAGTTGGAGACATAACACAATGTTCCCCATGTCACAATGAGTGAAATAAATAAACTCCCATGCCTCTTTGATTTTCCTAAGATGAGATAAAGATAGGTTGCTAGGGTAAACCCTTTGGTTACTATGGAGGGTCAGTGACATAATTTAATGTTGCCTTTGTCACTGAAGTTATATAAACCAACCATGTCAATGGTGCCATAATGATGGCAAGATTTTTTCGTTGAACATTCTCATAAATTTTCAATGGCCATTTAAAGTCAATGGTCAAAATGTAACCCTTTCTAGATCCTGGTGTTTAACCTCTTAAGCCCTGAGGCCTATTTTCCGAAAATCCTATACTTTTACTATTTAAGGCATTTCTCAGCTTTTACAAGGTCTAAACTGCAAATCTAAATGAAGATAGGTTCTTGGGGAGTGGTGTGGATGAGTTAATTTGACAGTCAAGAACACTGGGTAAGAGTAATTGATGTTGGAATGGCCAAAAAATGAACTCCGCCTAAAAAAACCCACATGTTTCCTCTAAAATCTCCTTATTTTACTTGTAAACAAGCAAATAAACACAATCAATTGTAACCACTACATGTCAAGGACATCTGTAGCAAGTTTGGTGTCTATACTACAAGAAACTAATATTCGGTACAGGTTTAGATTGAACAAAGTTCAGGCGTAATCCATGTTGGCACAGTTTGGCACAATAATTGAAATATGTGTGTTTCCATATTTGGTCATGTTATTGCGAGCACAGAGCTACAGAAAAGAGCCAAAATGGAGTTTCCGTGAAGCTATTGACCGGACATAACAACAAACAGACTGTTATCGCTATGGAAATAACTTTTTGTTGAAAAAAACGACAAGATTTACATGCTTGCATGGTTTTTGCTGGCGTTTTTTCGTGGAACTTTCGCTCCCTGCTCTGAAATACTTCATGCAATGTAAATGAGTTGCATATCGCTGGATTCAGCTGGTTGTTAGCTTTCATTTGATGCCTCGGTTTTGGTGTTTCCGTTTATATTGTGGATACATATCGCACATAAACAAAAACTTGGTCATGAATTATACTCCGGATATGTTGTTGTTTATTTGCATGGCGTTCGAGCTGTGGTTAACGGATATGAAATTGAATTAGATACGTGTTTAGAGGAGTTTCCACTGAGCACAACAGTATTTAATATGTGTGGGTTATTCTCAGGGTTAGTGAGCTATGAGCGAAAACGTAACGCACATGGGGGCAAGTCCCCGGTACCGGGGACTCTCGGGCTTAAGAGGTTAAATGCTTTTGCAGAAACTGATGACCTCCACAAGTGTTTACCAGAAGTAGTGGTACCAGTCTGAAAAGATATAGCAACCCGAGGAGAAGACAAATGTTGCATAACTAGGCAGTGAGTTGAATTTAGCTTTGGTGAAGATAATGACGGACACTCACGGTGACGATGATCATGCTATTCTCAGTGATGACAGTCTTGCTGAGCGGCTCAAATGTAGGGTTTGGATGATACTGGAATGGAGTCAGCTCAATCTGAAGGTTATCCAGCTGAACGAACGTCCTGAACGACTGAGAGCCTTCACTGACCGCTGGAGACAGGAATGAGATCAAGCTGTCGTTCTTGTGCTGGAAGTCTCCCACAAACTGAACAGGGAAAGACTGTGTTACTTCTGCTTCAACACAGGACGCTGACATGACATTTGAAACTCTTCTGTTTATAACGTGCTTGATTCTGACCTCCTGTGGCCGGTCCTGTGCTGACCACTCTCCAGCAGATGCCAGCACCCTTAGAGAAGCTTTCTGGACCAGGTCAAAACCAGAGCCGAACACCAGCACCTTTCTGCCACCGCTAGAATACAGACGGCGTTCATCATTTAACGGAACATAATTCAAATGAACCCTTTAAGCACCAGGGATCCCAGTATTTTTGCACCACGGTGAAACAGGAACAACATACGATTATTCTTTATGCACGAGAAACCAGGAGTGCAGAAAACCTGTAAAAAGCAGCAAAAATCCTTAAAACAGCATGCGCTATAAAAATATTTCTTCTTTTTTTGTTTTGGACATTTAAACGATGGAAGGAAATGCTAAATTGTTCTATTATACACATATTTATTTATAAACAAACACAATTTAAATCATTTTCTAAGTATATAAGTACATTCTTACATTTATATGATCTGAAGAATGTTTTAAAAGGAGATTCTGTATATTAAACATTTAGAAATTCTTGCGTCCCTTAATAATGTTGGTATTGTGAAAGGTTTTTCCTCTCTACACATGAAACTCCTTCATTTACTTTTTTTGAGAATTACAGCGCTTATGCGCATGTCGCCACCTACTGTACAGGAGTGTAAGTGGCAGCAGATTAACTAGCTACTGTTTTACGGTGTATATTTTGAGCTCAAACAATAAAAGGATGTTTTTACATCTCTAAGCAATTTCTTTATCATTCACAGGTTAGATTCAGAAAGTCAAATCTTCCCCAAGTTTTAAGAATTGCAATTAAAGCAAAGCTTCTCTGTTGTTTGTTCTACTCAACAAATCGGATCTAAAAATGTTCAATAGACAGTGTTTGTAATCAATTAAATCTCTTTGGATTTTATGACATAACATTTTAAAAAGAAAACCGTACTCCATCAAAGAAGAATAAAATAGTTTTCTAGGTTCCATCCAAAACACATAAGATACTTTAAGCAACCCTCAGCTCAAAAGATTGGATTGGCTGGATTCTGCAACGGAAAGCCATCAGCACATCTTCATGCACACGGCTTCTGTCAGTGTTCGTCATGTGCTCTCTTGTTCAATTTCCTTTTGTCCCCATTTGTTCAGATATCTGTATAAGTTATATCAAATATCGAATGAGAACCGCAAATCCTTCAGTTTATAGAACACTACACATTTTACATTTAATGGCACCATGGTTTTTGCACCTTTCAAAACATATACCAGTAAAAATAAACTTACAACACTTTTTTGCAGTTGTGGCACTTTGTTCATCACACCATAGAAAAAATTACAACCAATACAGGGCACCACAGGAGGTAAACCTGTTCTTGCAGATTATGGCAGGGCACAAAGGTTTTAACAATTAAATTGTTCTTGAGTGAACTTGTTGGGGTTTACAGTGCACCAATATCCAACTTTACTTGCTTTCCTTCTTTTTTCACTTCGTCTACCGTTAATCAAGCTAGCCTTGGGTGGATTGCTCCAGACGAAACGAGTCTAGTCATTTGCATTTTTCTGTCTCCCCACAATTTTTGTTATGTTTAAATACTTCTTTCATACAAAAAAAACGATTTTTTTCTTGAGGTGTCCATTAAATCTAAATGAAAAATTCAACATTTTCTGCAACATTGTAAGTATAAGAGTCTAACCAGACAAAGCTGCTGCGCGGCTGGTGCTCAGACACGGTTGGATTGTTGGTGAACTGAAAAGCTGACGGGATACTGGTGGGTGTCTGCACACCATACTGGACTGCGACGTCCAGAACAGCTGAAGGAACAGTATCTCCCTGGTACTCAGACACCTGACAGATGATCTGCTCCCCAAAACTTTCCCTGAAAAGCCAAAAATATGTTTTAAATGCATTATTACAGTATTTCATTCAAAACCCTTCTCTTAGATGTTAAAATACATAAATGACTCACACTTTGCAGGGTACACTCCCCACTGTGATGCGTACATCCTCTTTAGAAGCCGTGTCCAGATCTCTCCCGGTGATGGTCAGAAGTGTTCCTCCAGATTTAGGCCCACGATTAGGAAACACCCTCACTGGAGCGGGATCCTACACACAAACAGTGCATACAAAGTAAAGTATTTCCAAGTCGGTTTTAGCTTATTTACAATCATATGTTTAGATTTTACAAAAGATTTATTATTAAGACCGTCGATACACATCTGATTAGATTTGATAGTACTTTTGTAAAGTAGTAACAATGAGGTGAAAAGAGGCACCTGTGGTAAATTAGCTAGTTCTAATATGCTTCTCCCGAAACTTGTTGAAAACAACACTATTAAACTATTATTTGTGGCTATATAAATTAATTTTAATATATATTGGTCATGATACAAATATATTTAACCTCTGTGTTGCATGGATGTTTTAAGAAATATACCTTTTAAAATATTCATAGCTATGGTAATATTCATCATATACTGTAAATATACAATATAGACATTAATCAAATCTATGTACAAATTATAATATGTGAAAATATGGAACAGCGCTGGAAGAAGCCATTATTCCATTTTATTATTATTATTTTATTACCATTATTACCTTACCGTAATGAATACACAATCCCATGAATTATATGTTTCGAGAGAGAGAGAGAGATATTGTGTCTCAGTGATGGCCCAGTGTTGACAATGGACCGCACGCTCACCCTCCCTCTGACTCACCCTGTAGGTGAACTGCACCATCTTGGAAGACACTCCTTTTCTTCCGCTGCCCACCTCGATCTCCACCTCTCCACTCCTGCGCCACTTCGCTGCCCCAATTTCACATACGACACTGAAAGCAGAAGAGTTTCACATAAAATCTAAAAATAGTAGGACAATAACATCACATATAGTACTTTTAAAATTAAAATTTAGGCTCCAAAGAAAATTCCAACTCAATATCCTCCTCTACCAATCTGAGATTTTTCTTGAACTGCCACTTCAGGCCTTAACTAGAACTATGATTCTGGTCTTCCAATTCCTCACGATGTTCCTCACATTGATCGAGAGAACTAGTGATGAACCCTACTTTAAACACGGTTACCCTTCTGTTGACGAAAGTGGCCGGATGTCTTTCATGATGTACCTGGTTGAGACAGAGTATCGCTCCTGAAGGTGTCTGCAATTGACTCCAGCCACAGTGATGTTCTTAATGTCGCTCTTCTGAATCCCCAAGTTCGAGCCCTTAATCGTGACTGCAATCCCTCCCTGCAGTGGTCCAAATCTTGGTGTGATCTGAAACAATTCATCACAAGATTCATGACAACCAACACTTAAAGTGTCCCTATTATGGACTTTTGAAATTTGGACAACAATTTTTCGGTTTAGCTCAGGGAGTGTGCAGAGCTTTGAGGATTGTGTATAACAGAGTTTGATCCCTGAGTGCTTCCTTACGTTTGTGATCTGCGGGTCGGGACATTGAACAGCCTCCTTGGATGAACAGAGCTGTTCGTACACACATGCGCTGCTCTGGCGGCACCAAACACACTGATATCTGCTGTCAGCGTTCTTACACAGGCTGCAGTCTTCACGACCCAAAGAGCAGTTGTACAGAGTCACTGAAACCCAAAAAGCAAAGATAAATAAGCGCAAACACTGCATTTACAAAGATCTTTTAAATGTGATGTTCACCAGCAACTATGTCATTGATTTGCCTTTTAAAATGGAAATGCTACGCAAAAATATATTTATTCAAACAGAAAGTACAACAACAAAATGTAATAATGATATAAACTGTGCCACAGGGCCACACTTTTACAAAAAATACATTTTGTAATAATAAATTGATACTGATTAAACAAAGACGTGATTGTTGCCAAAATTAATAAAAAAAAAAAACAATAAATGAAATTGAGAAAGTAAGATTTGGACCTATAGGTTCAAAAGTTTATGAAAAACAGACATGAGCAAAAAGAGCCATTAATAAATCTCCTGAACACTAGGGAAACCCGACTTAATTTTGATGTACTAGTTTGGTCGCGATGTAGTAATGCATTGCGAAGATATAGCCTAATTACATTTCTAGCAATACACAGCATAATTGTTTGCCATCCATTTAGACATGCCTTATCAATTTGACATAATCCTATGCCCGTATGCAACCATGGTCAATCAAACTGGTTGAAAAGTGAGCAATGAGTTTCAAAAAAGTAGGTTTTAGACCAAATTGAAAATTTCGGCAAAAGGAATTGAGTTGATTATGGTAAAGTTGGTGTTCTCTGTATTACACCAGATTTTTTTTGACCATATGCTAAAGCTAGCAAATTTTTATAGTTGCATTACATCTTTTATCACAAAACGTCAGTGCTTGTTGACAAATGTGCATATCAAGTTTTGTAAAGATATGTTAAGTTCAATATGTTAAACAGCAAGTTTACTTATCCGAAGTTTCACTATATCCAAAATGCCCGACACTGAAGTGCACTGAAACGCTGCAGGCAACCTCTAAAGCATTGTGGAAATAAAGCTTACTACTACAGCATAATTGTTTGGCTGCCGTTAAGACATGATTCATCACACCAACTTGAATCCCATGGTCTGAGGATGATCAAAATTTGATTTAAATTGAACAAGCGCTCTAGGAGGAGTTTACAAACAGTAGGTTTTAGACCAAGTTTAAAATGGTGGACAGGGAATTGAGTCGATTATGGTGACTACTGGTGTCTACATTCTCGCATAATTCATAAAATCTGGAAAACGTCTACACCAGATTTTATGACTATATGCTAGAGCTTGCTAATGCTACTGGGAATTTTGAAAATTTCATTATATTTTGTCAAAAACTTGACTACCTTCAGGGCATGTTGATAAGTGTGCATATCAAGTTTTGTAAAGATACGTTAACTGCAAAGGTTGACTATATCCAAAAGGGCCGACTTGACATGGTCTGATTGACATGATGCTCTAAATGCATTGAGAATTTTACTAGTTGGCGCTGAAACTCTGCAGGAAACCTCAGATCATAGCTGTGATGACATCCACCAGGTTTACTCTCGATAGACTAAAGCAACACAGGGATATAGCTTAAAAAGCATTTTGCCGAGAATTACGTTATAACTCAAAGGTTTCAAACAAACTTTGTCTCTTTATTGTACAGTTAGTGGCTGCAAAGTAATTTAGTCACCATTGAGACTGCTGTCGATCTTCTTCCCTGTGAGTTTGTCTCGTACATGGAACAGAATGCTGGTCTCGTGAGCTTTATCAAAAGAGAACTGCAAGAGATGGAACAGAAACACTCACACAAAGCTATTCTTAGATATTTCCACATTCGTTTAACAGGAAGTCAGAAAACAAGAATCTTTTGTACTCTTCTCCTTCTCACTGATAAACATCCAACAGGGGGGGCTATGGATCCCCTTAGTTCTCCACAAGACCCCCTTTGCTTTGGCAATTGTTTGTGAATAGATTAATAAGGCTTTAATGAGAGCAGATGTGCCGAAGAAGAGCAGGATGGGCTGCTTTGAATAATAATAAAAAAGTGTATGAAACCAACCACATATCCATTGAAGGAGTAGAAAGAGTCTGTCTCTCTCTTCATATCCTCCTCAAATTTCATTAGCTCTGTCCCGATGGTGAAATCACGGCCCTGCACAAGCAAGCAAACAAAGTGAATAAAAGTTCTAAACAAATGTGTTGATTTTAAGTGTTTAGTGAACGCAAGGAAGTAAGTTTCACCTTGTATGGATCCAGGTTAATGCCTTCGAAACTAATCCGCGTTTTGTATCCAACCGGTATGAGGATGGGATCGGGATTCTCAAAGCACGGACAGCTCTTGTTCTGTAACACACCGTGAATCCCACATTAAATAAACAAGAACCCCAGGCACTCTTCATTGAAAGACCAAACGTTTTAACCCAGGTGCCCTGCACAGATGAGTGGAAACTGTTTATTTACAACGGGGCTGGATAATTCCTCTCTGACACTTGCTACAGTTTCTGATTGTGTAATTGAACATGATCCGTCTCTAGCTTGTATACTAGTCAGCATTTAAACTATCAGAGAGTCGTTTCATCAGCTTTGTGCGACTTCCAGAAGGCATCAAATATCACAGACTGAAAGCATAGACCATTTCTGAAATTGCAGTCAGTGGATTTTGATCATAAATCAGCTGTTTGCTTTTTCAGTAAAGACATTCTGAAGTTGATTGGTGGGAGAGCAGAGTCGGTTAAATTAATTAACTGTTTTTTTTGTTTGCAAAAAATTAAAGTCTTTAAATTCCTTTAACTCCATATTTTTAGCCGAGTACACAATTTGCAGACAATGAACTTGCATCCCATGATAACTCGATATGAACCAGTTCAATAGTGTTCTAAATTTCACATCGCAAAGACTTTTTTTTTTATAAAAATCTTGTCTTATAAGCAGCTTTTACTTAGACTAAAATCATCCTGATACATATTTGTCAAAAAGATAAAAGTTTATTTGCGGTTAATGTGCACATAATGTGAAATTGCCAAAAAACACACACACAATTATTTAAATTAAATCCATTAGATAATTAATTATTGACTTAAGTATTCTTACAATTTGGATTCTGACAGTCAATGTTTTTAGGTATTCCATCCTGAACCATTTTTAAATCCATTTAGTGAAATTGTGTACTGGGCACTTTTTCGAGTTCCATTTTCATTATATTTTATCAATTATTGTATTCAAAAAGTCTTTACATCATTTTATTCAGTATTATTGACTGTCAGAATACACATTGTAAGAATATTTTACCTTATTCTATCCTAAACTTTACATTTTTTATCCTAAATCTTTTATGAATGCGTTCAAAAACTCTTTACATCATTGTTTGTAGATTAACGTGCTGTCAGAATTGAAAATGTAAGAATATTTTACTTTAGAATTAAAACAATAAAACATTTATTGAAATTGTGTGCCGAGGGGAACCATACTACATTTCCACTTATGGCACCCATTTGGCCAGCAGTGACCCAGATAACAGCAGTCAGTCCCTAATGCCCCGTTTATATAGTGTCTTATAAATTTGTATTGGTTCTTATTATTGAAAAAGAAAACAAAGACAAGCAAACTAAATACAGAGCTTTTATCTTTCTGTGTGTCCATTAGCGTTTGGCAATGTGACCTGACCTCTTCCTGTACCCTTTTATCTCTGGTGAAATGTTTATTTGATAAAATGATTCAAAATGATTACGTTTCTGTTTGCCTCTACCCACGATTGTGAGCATTATTAGCATTGGTTTCGAGCATTAACGACACTCATGATTTATCTTTACCTCAAATGCACCCGGAAGACATCCCTGAGAAGTCGATCAAATGAGCATCTTTTCAAAAGGTTTTAATAATAATATGTGTACAGCTTAAGAACGGTACCTGTCTGGGTTTGATAATATTGGGACCAGATTCAGCATCGTTCAGGTCTGTACAAGTGTGAGCCGCAATGTTCCACTGACAGGACCAAGCGCTGCTCACACAGGAAGTGCATCTGAGGAAGAAAAAAAAACACAAAACATTAATCAGTGAGTAAACGTATAAACTCATGGCGCACTTCAAATAATCCTCATTCATCAGCAGTGTCCCCGAGCTCCTGAGAACAGAAAAAAAAAACTAGACGAGAGAAGGACTTTCACTTGTGATGAATGAACAAGAAGCCAAAGCAATTTCCTACACACACAAAACGTAAGCAGGTTTCCTCGGAGGTAAATTAAATCCCAGTTTCAGTGAGATGCTGGGATTTATGAGCAAACCTGATGGATACAGATTCTCGTGCTCTCTTTACAGCAAACGTACGGTGTGTGCTCTGCTTTGTGGACAGCCGCGGCGCAGTTGTAGAACTTGTACTCGCTGGACGCTAGCATCACGCTGATGTTCACATATATGTGAACCGGAACCGCCACGAAATCTGCAGTGACATGTAGGAAGAGAGACTGATGGAGTACTTGTTGGAGGAAAAACACCCTCCGTTGAATTCTCAGATGTGTTACCCTGGTGAGGTGGTGTCGGGGGGATGAGATGAGGTTCCGGCAGTGGGCAGCTGATTCTTCCCTCCAGCATCCTGGCTCCGCTGCTGTAAGAGCCAAACTGGCAGTGGATCCGGTCGGTGTCTCTGAGCACCGGCAGCAAGCGCACGTTTATCTCCACCTTAACACAAACAAACAGGCACACTGTAAAGCCAAACATGAAGCCTATTTCTCAAATATATTATTTGTATAAACAAAAATATAATTTGTATATAATGATAAACCATTTTGAATACTGTTCGTCAAGGCAAAATATTTGTAATTGGTTTATCCACAAAAGTTTAGAATTTTATTGTTTTTACAGTGTAGCTTTACAAAATAAGACAAACAAAAAGAAAGCAAAACAAACAAAAAAAAACAAGTTAAAGCTATCAATTTTAAATACCTTTTTTATTTTAAAAGTAGAGCTCAAATCCTTTGAGGTACTATATTTTTCGGCCTATAAGACGCACCCAATTTTAAAAGAGGAAGATCTAGAAAAAAAAAGATTTGACAGTACTCAAACATAACTTGTTCAAATAAACAAATAAATGTTTACTTAACCAGTAGAATTCTCCAACTGAAATGGTTTTGAGGTTTCCACACAAGTTTTGAGTACTGTGAATTTGTTGAGGTGGAAACATTACAGCATTTCTTAAAAATGTTCTAAAACAAGCGTAATATGTTTGAATTTGTCGCAGTAAAGCAGCATGAGCCCTCCTGCTAACAGACCCATATGCGTTAAAATCGTAGATTGTTCTGGACTGAAGCACAAAAGCCAGCAGCGTAACTGAACACGCCATCAGAGCGCATTGTGTCTCGCCGTCTGTTCTCCAATATGCTCTGATTGTGTGGGAGTCCTGCTCAGCTTTTCTCTTTCTCTCATATCTTTGCTCAGATGTGCTCCTGAATCACTTACCAGCACTGAAAGGAAAATGTACTGTATGGATTTTTATATACGTTGCCCTTTTAGAAACAAAACAAGCAGCACTATTGCTTCACATGATTACTAGAGGTGTTCTTCACGTTCTTTGGAAGCTTGAAATGAGAGTGACATACTGTTGGCACCAATTAAAGATAGTAAACTATGAAAACAGCTAGGACAAATTTTCATGGTGGATATTTTGGTAGAAATATAACTCCAAGACATGATTCGGTGCTGAGCAGCCATCAAAAAAATGAGGAACATAGGATAAAGCAGCATTTTAAATTGACGTAAATTTCATTGAAATTGAGTGGATTGGAATTTCGCTAAAAGCATAAATAAATGTTGACCGGTGGAACGGTTTTCAAATTGTTATGGTCTGGACATTGGAAGGCAAAGAAGGCGTATCAAAAGTTTGGTACCAAAATTTAAAAACAATTTAAAAATGTGAGAGCACAAGGTGGTGCTGCACTTTTTGAGAAAGCTCAAGACATAGAGACATGCCACTTTTTGTAAAGATATGTTGATGCATTTGGAAAAGCAGCAATTTTTAACAAACCCCAAAATGTCGGAGCTATCCAAGTTGGACATGGTTTTACTTGTCATAAAGGTCCAAATGTATGGAGGCCAAATATATTGTTTTAAAATAAACTGATATGGAATTAGAAGCCAAAGGGGCTGAAACTAGAAGGCGGCGCTGAGTTGAAATTGTGCAGGCGACCTCTGACTATGGTTTTTATATATTTTTATAAGCAATAATGAGCATTACGCCTTATTTTTACCTGTTTGCGAATTAATCAGTTCAATAAAACAAAATAATTTTTCTCAGCAGGGTCTGTAGGTGATTTCCTGAAAATCGAATGAACGGTGTTAGACGAATTTGACTAAAGTAGGTCAAAATGGCGGAATATTTACAAATTGTAAACTACACCATGGGATCCTTTAAAATTGTCATGAGTCAGGGAATTATGTTTCTGGAACACACAGCTCAAGAGTTCTTTTGCCAATGGCTTTACTGGCGGAATATTAATGTTAATAAAATGGATGCTAATAGGTGCTTTCACATCTTTGGTGCTTGGCCCCTTTAAAGTCTCAGAAGTCACAAATGTTCATTCTCTTCTATCAACTATCTCTATCAGAGCCAGCACCTGACAAGTGTAGTCGAGTGTGAGTTTGGGCTGGTACCTGCTGGCTCCTGGAGCAGCTGAGGTTTGGTGGGTGGAAGGAGATGATTTTCACACACTGCTGGTTTGGGCTCCAGAGCCAGCCGTTCTTCTCCTCCGCTCGACTGCACTCTGAACGCCGGCTGCATCTGCATATGAACACACGTATGCAGTATATTAAAATATATAAAATAAAAAATCTGTATCTTTCTAGACACCAATTTATCCATCAGGGGTCTTCCATTATTACCTCCAAAATTTGTACCAAATGATACCAAACAGTGTCTTCCGGAATATTATTGAAGATAACTGGTTTATACATATTTATTTCCTTACTCTGCAACAGTTCCCACATAACATCAGCATCAGAACGCCATGTACTTCAACTGCTTCCCGTACCTTCCCTCCAGAACACACCAGCCGCAGTAGGGGTCTCTCTGTGCCACACAAGATTGACAGTCTGGCTTTAAATGGCACGCCTGCACAGGCACCTTCGTGATCTGAACCAGAAAACACAATAAAAGCACACAAACAAAACAGGAATCCTTTATCAACCAATGAGAGACGAAGAAAGCACTTTTCAGCCAAGAACAAGTTCACAGTAATCAAAACATTTGAATTTACTAATAATTTGAATCTGTGATTATTCAACTCGAATATTTTGAGGTTTCCACAAATGTTTTGAGTATTGTAGACTTGTTAGGTTTCATAAATACAGTTTAAGTGCAGACAAATATTTTATCATGATAACTTTGACATAAATTAGTGTCTTTATAGGTACTGTATTTGTTTGTTTGATGATCACGATGTCCACATTGAATTAGCATGAAGCAAGCTTGGATTTTAACTAATTGAAAATAGCTTTCAGATTATTATTGTTGAAATGGTCCCGATGTCACTATGAGTAACGTAAACCATCTTACATTTCTCTATGATTTTTCATAATCGGAGATAAGCTAAGTTGAGTTCGGAAAGTGTGATTCTACTGTATAGAAGCTATGTGTCCCTAAGCAAAAAAGTCTTCAGTCTCCATTTAAAAAAAAAAAAGAGTTCATTACTTCTGTAAATAAAGCTAGGAGGACAGTGGAGCGGGTTACAGAATTTAAGTGAACAAGACATAATGAAGGTAAGACCTTTTTGTTTTCTCAGCTGAAATTTTGGGGCAATTTTTTTTTTATTTTACACTATAGAATTAAATATATTGGAAGTAGAGTGTCATCTGCAAAGCAAAGAAAATTATCCCAAATAAAAAAAAATAACATTAAGTAAAAAGGGTGTAAACTGAGAATAGCATTGGGCCATGGATTGATCCCTGTGGTACACCAGCCACAACAGAGAGAAACTTTGTGTGAGTGGTAGGATTTAGACCAAGTACAGTTCCTGTGACACTGATGGACCCTGGTGATGTGATCTGCAACGGTGTCAATGTAGTGGACAGGTCAAGCATGACCAGAAGGAAGACAAGAGCAGACTCTGGAGCGAGCAGCAGGTCATTATTCATTTTAAGAGTGCTGATGAATTGCTCATGAAGGAGATTCTCTGCTAGATGTGAGTCTTAATCAAACACAAGTACAGATAACAAGCTTTCATCATTTGCATATATTGATTAAACACAAACACTGGTAATGCCTTAAAAATCCCCACAGAATGTTTAAACAGAAATGTGATGCTCTTATTCTTACGGAACTGTAGAAAGTTGGCAGCAACCAGCAGAGAATGATACACCAAAATACTGCAATTACCCCACTGTACATCCACCAGCGCCTTCAGATTGTATTCAAATATAGCAACACAGTTCAGGAGCCATAAAAATAAAATCTCAGGTCGATGGTGATCCAAAACGGTGATAAATGACTCTGGCCTCGTACCTTTTTCTCTGTGGTGATGTACAAGTGAGCCTTGGTTCGGTCAAAGAAAAGGTTTTTATTTACTGAGCCACTGGTTTTGTAGCCCGGTCCAGGATTGTACGGCTCTGGCGGGTTTGACAAATGTACCTGCATATGGAGAGAACAATGGACACAGAAAAAGGCACAATTAAAAAGTCGCCCACAGGACAGCACACATCTGTCATATTTAGGGACCACACAAAAGCCTGAGACACTCCTGACAAGCCGTCAGCCCCTCAACTAATGGCCTACAAGCCACATAATGAGCAGAAAATGGCCGCTCCATTGGCTGGAAATTCCCTCTATTGGGATGGTTTTTCAAAATCCATTTAATCGCTCAAATATGAGTCTGGTGGGAGTCCAATGTCAATGGAGATTAGGGATTTTAATCCCCAATAAGCCCTCATAAACATGTTAAATACACATTGAGCTCCAAATGTGTATTCTGAATTTTGTTTTCAAGATAAGTCAGTAAGTACTGGTTTTGCATACTTTAAACTACATTTGTTTGAGTTGAGAAGAAAAAGAAGGTAAAAAAATAGGAAGTGAAAGTAAAAGTGCTATTTTAATCAATAAACAAAACAAAGTGAATGAATCAAATAGGAATAAAATCAATGTGGATGAAGCTGTCTCGGGTACGTCATGTAATGTCTAGTATCCAGTACTTTGATGGCCTGCACATAATGGCTCTTGACAATAACAAGTAAAAAAGTTTTTTCTTTTGTTCGCTCTCGAGGGATTCTTTCTGTATAGCGTTTTACCAAACAAGTAAATTGCATAAAACAAAAGCATTTAAAGGGCTCCACCTTACCAGCCTGGACGTTCTGCATTTAAATCTCCAAAAGTCTTCTGTTTTTTTGTCATGATACTAATAATTTTGTTAAGTATAAAGGTTGATATTGTTGACAACTGTGACTTACGTCATTTGAACCATTTCCAAAATCTAAACAGAACTTTTAAACAGCTACTACGAGAAACATTTACCACATTTCGTTTTAAAAGATAAACTGGATATGCATCATTTTAACCCAAGGACAGCTTATTATTTCACATTGAACAGGTATTGTTTGTAGCATTTGTGAGAGTAATAGCTCTTTCTCTTTCATCAGATTTCCTCTCTCACCTGCTGAAACTGAAACTCCAGCATTGTGAGTTTTTAGATCAGCTCTGAGACAACAGCAAGCTATGCTAGCTGCTTGGGCCACTTCACTAATTGGTTGTCTCAAATTTCAGAAGCGTTCGTCTCCTCAACATTCCTCTAACAATGCTGAACACACTGCTCTTTTTTTTGCATCCTCCTCCGAACCTGTCAGTGTTTCTGTTATTTTTACATTGTAGGAATGTTGCTTGAGAAACGTGTTGCCTTCTCATCCTCATGTTGTTCAGGACCAGTTTTGGGTGCTATTTACGGTGCCATAATAATTAATCAGGACTGAATTATATCATTACAGTAGTCAAATATTTAATGAACTAATACTTAAAACAATCTGGCCCAGGTCTAATTCCCTTTATTCAGAATGCATTGCAAGAAACAATTATAAATGGCAAAAAAAGTGTATAACATGTAGCTAAAATGGTATACAATAATAATAAACCTGTTTTTGTGTGTCGTTTCAACAGTTAAAATAAATACTACTATTGAAATATTCATTTATACTTGATTACCTGCGCTATACTCAAACATTAAGTTTAAAACGAAATAATCCCAAAATTTGGCAGACTAACTGCCACACACAAATGACATAACTCATAATTATTTCATGAAGATTGCCATAAAACCGGAAGTATTTGTGCATCATCGACCACAATGCCGGCTCACTCTACCAAGAAACCCGAATTGTTGCGCATTAAACCACAGTAGTAATTTGTGGTCTTCTAATTTGAAATAATTAGTGACAATAATTTAGCCATTAAGGTTAAGGAAAATACACAAATGACTGGGTGAAAATTATAAAAAGTTCAATTGAAGGCATTGCAAACATGATTTAAATAATCTTTTTCTGTAAAAAACATAAAATCTCTTTTATTTTAGCTTTTAAACTGTAAAAAAAAACTAAACAGTTTAAAATAATAGAGCAAATTCTAAAATAGTAAAAGGCTCAAACAGACCGCGGACTAGTAAGGGTTAGTGAATAATACAAGCAGCATGATTCAAACAAAGAAATGTTGTATTTTTCAGGAGTTCGAATATCTGGACCTGCTTTAAGTTAGTAAGCAAATGCGCAAACTTGCTGTCTTGCTCGGATGCGTCCGAGTAGACCCCCATGAGAGGTGAAGGGGAGGAAGGTGGGAGCGATGAAGCTGCTTCACACTGAGTCAGGGAACAGGAGGAAGGAACAGCTGATATGGAAGAGGGTTGATTGAATAATTGAAGTAGGTGTGGCTCCAGATAGTCTCCTCCCGAAAGACGTTTAATAAACTGTATTTAATAAATAGTATTTCAGAAACTTATTATTGAGATGCAAATAAATAATTCAGAACATCTCAAACAAGCTCCCGTACAGCCCACTGAAAGAACATCAGCCAGGATCATCCATTTCTTTACAAGCTCCCCCTTAAAACCCATCAAAAGTTACTCAGTTGTTGCTACTGGAGGTTTGGAGGAGATTCTAGAACCTAACACAGCTTTACTCACCTTGATCACCTCTCCAGCACTGTGTCCCAGAAAGGCAACGGTGTGATCATTCTCCACAGCCACGGCCACCGCGGTCAGTAAGTTCTGTCTGATGAACACCGGATTGGCCTTCAAGGCAAACACCTGTCGACTGGCCAATGGGGACGGGAGGAAATCAGCTCCGCACTTGTACTGGTTCACAATGTCTTTCTGTAGAATAATGGAGAGGACTGAATCTGGAACTAAAATGACTAATAATCTATTATCCTTTCTTCTGTACCTTTCATAACATCGTGTTTTGGAAACTAAAACTCTCAAACATTTCAAGTTGGCAAACCCTACTTTTAAAGAAAACAGGACTCAAAAATGACTAAAATGACTACTGTTTACTTTAAAAAAAATGTATGATTCCCAAACGTTAAAGCCAAATCTGGTTGTTATGGAGGAGTTACTGACATAATATAACATTCCTTTAAAAGTTACATAAACTAAATGTCTATCATTTACCAAATTTGGTTGCTGAGGTAAAGTTTGGTTGCTAGGGGGCTCTCTTTTTTAAATTTGTTAGTAGTTTATTTGTAAACTATTTTCCCATTCAGGTCATTCCCAACAGCCATTATAAGCCAAGTGTGGACACTTGATTGACCCCATGTAAAGTCAATGGGAAATTTCCCAGAATTCCTTTAGTGGTACCAGTCTGAAAAGATATAGCAACTTAAGTCAGATGAGTTTGGATGTTTTTTTTTTGCAAATTTTGTTGTTAGAACGGTCTAGGATGAGATGCGTTTAAATTTTTTTGTTTCAAACCAACATAATAATTTACTGACAATTCTTCCAAAAATGTTAAGAAAACACATTTACCCAGTTTAGAGTTCATTTAAACGGACCAAAAACTTAATCCCCCCCACATTTGAATGAAATTTCGAAATGTAAAGTTAATCTGCTCTTTTAAGATTAGGTATAAAAGCATCTTTAGATGTCCAGTTTCACAGTGGTAGAATCCAACGATGGCCTAGATCCATGGTCCTGTGTAAAACTCCATAGTCACAAGAAGCAACAGAAGAAAAAAAGAATAGAAAAGATAATAATTTGAAAAAAATGTAAATGAAGAAAAAGTTAAGTAGTTTTAAGCTTCAGTCCATTTAAATAAAATAAGTTGTATGGCAAACTCTTTAAAATTGGAAGTTAACTGAACTTTTTTTATAGCGTAGTTACCAATAAGAAAACAAGAAAGCATCACAGATCCATATTAGAAATGAAGCTTACGTCGTGTTTGACACAAGGATTATCTTTACTGGACGTGTAGGGACTCTCCACGATTAACTTGTCATCAATCTTGCCGTTGTCTGTGTAGCAAGCCGTAACGATCGAAGACAGCTTCAGATTGATGTTTTTCAGGGGGTACATACACAAAGCAGATTCAATGGCCCCTTCCTCAGAGCTAGCCACCACAAACAGAACTTTATCCCACTCCCGGACCTTTCCGTACTCCCCAGAGTCAGACATCCACTGGGCTAGCTCTTTCCCGGGCTCTGTCAAATACGCAGCCTGGACTTTATTGAACCGATTCTTCGAGCTGCAGTTGAGCTGCAGCTCCGTGTACGAATAATAGTGATTGTCATTCTCGCAGAGGCGCGAAATGAAAGTAAAGTTCTTGTTGTCCGTTCTGCCCAGAGTACGAGAAAACAGGAAGTAGACAAATTCATCATCTTTGAAGGCAAAGCGAAAGTCGTGTAGATACTTGGGCACAAATGGAACCGCCTGGACGGTAGACGCCTCGATGATGCTTTCAAACACAACCCAGTCCCGATAGTTCTGTACAATTCTAGTACTAATGAGCTTCGAGCTGTCCATGCTTCCATAGCCCTTCCCAACTAAAAAGACACTAAACGGCTTATTGTCAATTTCAAGAGTGGCCATGACGCCAACCACGGAAACATGATCTTCGGTGCTGGCAGCGTAAGTCCGCTCTCCTTTGGAATCGCTGTAGTATATCTGCTCTTTGACATTAGAAATGTTGAGAAGAGAGCAGATGCCTCTGTACAAACTCCCACAGACTATCAGCGACCCATTTGCTGAATGTACCAGCAAGAGTTTGTTGGTGTTGTTAGTGTCTTTGAGGTCCTGGCAGGTGGACACTGGAGGGGTGCAACCTTTCGCGTCCTTTTTGGGACCTGTTTCAGCTCTGGACTCGATATTCAATGAAGAGTCCAACTGATAAATGGCATTGACTGCACCCAGGTAAACTCGTCCCGTCTGAATGTCCTGAGCCACGTTATTAATTGGTGTGTCCGTTGAAAACTCTTGTATGGGGTCTTCAGACGACACAGATGTTAACCTCAGCACCAGTAGCAATGCTGGTAACCAAGTGGCCATTGCTGAAAATGCAAAAAAGTGTGAATTAGGAGCAATGATAACTTCAGATACTGAGCTTTCATAGTTAAAGGCAGGGGAGTTGATTTCCCTAAGTTCAAAACATTTACATTTTGATTGTACCCCCAAAAAACAAGGCCCTAGATAAACACATAAGATGACTCCATAACCACACCCGTTAAATGGCAAAAGTGGGTTTTGTTAGAAGGTACAGCTGTCAGTGACCTTTTACCTTTTTTATTAGACGATAGCCATTGCAAAAGAGCTCTTTCATTGGTGACTAGTCAATAGAAGATATTTAAAAACAGCAAGATGTTTAAAAATGCCAAGATGTTCAAGTCAACCTAGATACCAACCCAACAACCAATAGCAAGAGGTGGGTTGCAATTCTGCAAATCAGATTTTTATTTTTTGTTTTAATTTGGCAGGGGCTTCAATTCTGTAAATTAAGGTTTATTTGACACTTCAACCTTGGCACTTAGAAATCCTCCCCATGGACTTCAAACTACTGTCCAGGTAAAATATGACAAAATGGCAAATAACCCAAAGACCATTTTAACAATGTAACCCTTAAATGGTTTTAAAGTACCACCTAGAAAACAATGCCAACAACATGGAAAATCCGCCTTAAAGCTGCGCTACAGCAATCAATTAGTCCCTCGTAGAAACACACGACTAGCAACCCTCCAGAATCTACAAGCATCATTGTAAAATTAAATGCCCACAAAAATCTGCTGATAAGGAAACATTGTTCATCTAAAAGACCCTGGATGGTTATTTGCCAGGGGAAACCTGGCATTCTCAGGAGTTTCATCTACGGAGTGATGGCGCACCCACCCTGAGGGTTGAGATAATTCAGTTCTCACATTCATTTACACAAAACCCTCTGCCCTTCTGCCACCATTTTTCCTCTTCATCCCCCTATTCCTGCTGATAACTAAACTCATTCATTATCTATTTCATTTCTTCACACAAACGGAGCTTTCCTTTATAGTTCATACCCTTAAACAACTCTTTTTAATTTAGGACGCTGCCTTTAATTGGCTGCTGCTATTCGCCCTCTTTTCAGAGTGGTTTGTTATTCCTTTACTTTGTCCTAAGGATGTTTTTCCTCTCGTTTGATTAGCTGCAGAAGTGGTTTAGGTAGAACTCAGGGATAGATTCTGTAGGAGTCACAAAGTGTGACCAATTACCAATGAGATCTGAAATATCTTTGGTTTTTCCACAGGGTTTAAACATAGGGAAGGTTGGTACAATTCCAAGGGCACTGACTCAATGTAACAGTGGGCTCATCATTGGATATTGGATTTAAACTAATGGGGGACCCTACGCCCTACAATGAAATCCCCCATCCTCACATCTCTTAAAAAGCTTAGAAACACCCACCTGCTTTTAAACCATTGCTATTTTCTGGAAGACTGTGAAAAATGATTTCAAAATGTCAGTAGAAGCGATGTAGGATGGGGTGGGGGCAATCCTCAATAGGATTTCTGCAAGGATGTGAAGGTTGCTCAAAAGCAGCGAAGAGGCTGAGCAGATAAATAAATTAAAGATTTTACCCCATTCTAAAGTGTTACTGTTCCCATTGGCAGAGTAAACCCCCGCCTGAAATGAATGTTCCTGCTTGCCCACAATGCTCAATGATTCGAGTGGAATCGTTATCTCTTACAACAACTGAACTTCCATTAACTTAACAAAGAACTAAACTGGATTTAGCATTTAAACCCGCATCGGTGCATCTGCCAGCAGGTGTCTGAAATGGATCATAACTTTTACCTCTAACGCAGGGAGAGAAATACAGCTTTTGCTCATAGCACTAGAGCAGGGAGGATATTCCAGCAGCTCTAACTCAATAGCAAGCTCATGGACACAAAGGAAATGGGACGTGGACTTATAGATCAGTGACAGGGACTCCGCTTGGGAATCACACTTAAATCTTCAAGGATCCAATTACCTTGACGTGTGTGTTCGTAACGCAGGACAGAAGGTCACGACACACTGGCCTTTGTCCATTAATTCTGTTATGGCCGTCAATGTGGAAAGCAGCCTTGAAGAAAACTTAACCATCTGTCTCAATTAATGACAATGCGGAGTTCAGACACTAATTTGGTAGGGTGTTGAATTTGGTGGTTAAGTTTCATTTGAAACATATTGCTGATATAGACTCAACAGGTTTATTTTGGTATAAAACTGTGGATTGATCATTGATCATTGCTACCAGCCAATGATGGTAATCGTAATTAAATAAAGAGCTTTAAGCTTAATGAAACTGAAAGTAATCAATATTAAAGAAAAACAATCACCTCTCACAGTTGATATCGTTGTCAGATCTAGACATACGAATGGTATCAAGGCTATAAACAATGTCTTTGTCCGCAGTAAAGTTTAGAATTGTCTATTTTAAGTTCATCCTACATTAGGATAAGGACAAAACACAGCACCAAAATTTGAACTGAGGGGTCAGAAAGGGTCCCCATTGAGCTGTTGTGGGAACAGCTTGAAACTATTTATTTTGTGAGAGAAACATGGAGGGGAAATTTCATGAGATTATCTTAAAAAAATGGCCTGCTTTCCAATTGCTTAATCAGTGGTGCATTGCAAAGATAGTGGGTTCAACTGGCCAATGAATGCCATTTCTTGAAATGAAATGAAAGCTAAATACATGCGTGTAAAGTGATACTGAATTATTAATCCTAACCAATTATAGAAGACCCTGGAAGCAAGATTTAGGAAGATTTAACATAAAATGCTGCTTTATTTAGCTTTAAGCACTGAAGATGCTAACAGCTAAATACAACACTGAATTTAGGAAAGTGGCTCTTTGAGAGTCCAATGCAGGAAAAAAAGCAAATATCTGTCAGCAACTGCATTTAAAGAGCTTATACTACTACATTAGGCAGACATTTAACAAAGGTTAATGCCAGCAGAATGTACCTGCTGCAAACAGGTGGTTTTCTTGGAGAATGATGGTGTTTGTGTGTGGGATTAGACTGGTAGTGTTCATGATTGAAATGTGATGCAAAGGATTCTTCAGTGCACACAGTTCTTGCAGAAAAAGAGTCTCGGGGGAAACGCTTGAGGATGAAAGTAAAAACCTTGTAATTTAAACATGCAATAGGAAACTTGACAACCTTACATAGACCACATTCCTGCTTGGTCTCTGCTGTCACTTCACAAATGATTTGCTTATGCATGCAAATCTCTGACATCCAACCTCAAACCCGTCTGTTGCCATTCAGATTCCCTCAGATGTGCGGTTATAGGTCACCAGTCTCCTGTCCCCATGCACCGGTCTCTTTCATCCACCACACGCACCGGTAATCCGGCTGCTAATCCAGAATTTTGTGCAAGATCAAAGAAATGCAGCTCAACATCATGCAATACCATCGCAGCAGGACTCGCTGCCAACCTGCTTTGGTGTCGCCATTATACCGATCTATCTGAAAATGCTGAAAAAAAAAGTCTATGAGCTAATTAGCAATGTGAACTGTCATAAACCAGTAATTGACCTGCTATAGAAAGGATTAAACCAGTCTTTGATTATCTTAATCCTGCTGTGTCGTGTTACGAAAAGAACTAACGATAATCTGCAGGATTCCGCAGAAACTTGGGTTTGAGTTCATAAATAATGATATTCATTAGTCCACTTTTTATTAGCAAACTACAATTACGTTACAAGCCACTTGTCGAGCACAACTCACTCTTAGATCGTTTACACTTTCAGAAATGGTGTCTGTTCCAACCATTATAGACTACCGCAACCACAAACTACAAAAAGAGAATTTTTAGCTATAATTTCAAACTAAGTTTTATTATAGTCAAGGTCAGAAGATCTTAAAAGAAAGAAAGCTTATTTGATTAACTGATTAATTACAGTGGTATTTTAATACATTATAAAAGTAATAAGTAGCAAGAAGTGTTCACATTTTGATTAGATTCTCCCTGTGAGCGCGAGTGTGTGTATGTTCAAAAACCCCTGCGATGTGAGCGCAGCTTTACTCAGATTTCTTTTATTTACCTCAAGGACAATACCTTTAAAATCTGTGTTACATGTCGGATGAATAATAAATGAACAGGTAAAGCATTAATGAAGAAAAGACATCTGGTAGAAAACATGCAGACATGTTAAATAATAACTGTAGCAAAGAACAGAGAGGTTTTCTGCACTGTAGCTCCGGGAGAGAGAGAGAAGAAGGAAGACTCATTAGTGCAGGTTTATTATTTGTCTCCGAGAAATAATCCGGTTTTCTCTTCAGTCGGCCATAAGAATAACACCTTCAGCTCAGAGTTCAACTGAGAAACAGACTTGAGGAAAATCAGCCTTGTTAGATTTCACAAGTTTTCAGATTCACTAAGGACTGCTAGGGGCAAGTTCAGGCATGTGTTTCATTTGGACGCTGGATATTGCAGGACAATCGTGGGTTCACATCTTTAGTGTAAACAACTAAACTGAGGAATCTTGGAAAAAAGGCAATTTTTAAACCCAAATTTAATTTTTCTAAAGTATAATAACAGTTTAAATCAGTCTTAAAAAATTGTCATTATTTTTATCCATATTTTAGCATAAAGCACTCAAATAAAATGTACAACATTTCATAATGTAAGAAAATTGTATTAGTCCTGGTTTGCAGTCGGAAACACATCTAAAAGGTATCAAAAGTATCAAATCTAAATAACTTGAAAACTCAAAAAGTTCACAGTATGATTAGTTTAAAATATTGTGAGTTTCTAAAACACAAATTTATACAAATTCTAACTTTAAAGTACTGTAAACTTTAAAATGAATCTTAAATGTTTCGTTCTATCAATGTCAATGTGAAGGGACATTTTGTATTCGTTACCATTCTTCTTATTGTTTTCATCCCACTGATGTCATGGCCAATGATACAACAGGCTCTTCTGGGACACTGGAGTCAATCTAGACCCTGAAATTCTCTAGTTAAAAATTTACCCTATGTTTATGCTAATAACTTTTGAACCTACAAAAAGAAAGGTTTGTGATAATTCGAATGGATCCTACATTGAGATTTATCCAATATGTGCAATATGCACATGACCCACCAATTGAATTGATTGAAAAAACCTTTTTCGAATCAGTTCTAGGCATTCATTTGTTTTTTTTTTTTAAATTGTGCTAGATACAGACCATGCTGACCAAAGATTAACAAATCAATTTTGACTTGTCAAAGGGTTTCTCAATAATTAGCGAATTAACATAGTTAAAATGGTCACAAGGATTTATCTCTGCAACACTTTTATAAAATGAAAAGAACCTTGATCTGAGGTTGCATTCAGAGGTACAGCTCAGGGCCCCCTTTTTGCCAGGAGGGCTTGTTTGGGACAAACTCCATTTCAGTTTGTCTTAAAATCATAAAATTTGTCAAAATATGTTCAGAGTATCATGTTTAGTCCGACCATATGTAATTTTACTATGTCAGCTCTAAAAAAAACCTACTTTTCCAAATTAATATATCCTTACAAAAAGTTACAAAAGGGTAAATTGCAGTCTAAATTCCATCTTTTATAGTTAAAAACTTTTAAAACCTTTTAAACTTGGTCATAATATGTTTTGAAATATCATGTTGAGTCCATTTATATGTAATTTTACTATGCCAGCCATCGTGGAGTTTGTCCAAAAAAACTGCTTTTCCAAATGCATTAATATATCTTTACAAAAAGTGTCATGCATCTACGCTCTGAGTTTTCCCCAAAAAGTTAAATTGCAGCATGGGCATCTGTTATTATAAAAAAATTTTAATAACTAAGCTTTAGTCTATGGTCTATGTGATATGGGTAACAAATATGTAATATTTAACATGGCCCACACTCGAATACTTTAAAAAATTTTCAAACCAATGTTAAATGTTAAAAATGATTTTTAGAAAAATGCTACAATTTCGTTTGCTCTGTTTAAGGTAAAACGTGTTCTGGTTCCCCTTTGGCCCTTCATGTTCTCTTTCTGATCAAATATACCGCTCTAGAAAGAATAGTCTTTAAATAAAATGAATTTTAGGGTGAATGAGGCATCTATAAAGTGAAGGCGCAAAAGAAAAATTGCAACTTTACGATGACAAGGGTTCATCGTAAAATATTCCATTCACACATGCATGCCCTTGTACTCAATTTGCTGCGAAACGAAAACTTTAAAAACTCATTTAGCCTTATTACAGTTGTACAGTGTTTTATTCAGTGGATAGTCACGTTTGGTGCGTCTGTTCATTCTCAGACAGCAGGAAATGCTCAGCGCTCCTGAGCTGTCAGTCAGAGAGCCACTGGGTAACTGCAACACAAACACAATTATTAGTCTGTGATGGTTCTGTATTACACAGACGTTGCCACCAGGAATCAGGGAAATCCCTGTAGGCTATGCCCACACTAATCAGAGCATTAACCAGCAGCCATTGCCAGGAAGAGAAATACATTACCATAGGACAAGAGTGTTTCCTAAAAGTTTGTGTAACAGGATATGTGTAACACTGGCTGTCAACCAAAGAGGCTCTAGAAAACCCCTCATTATGTAATTAGTGGTAATTATGCAATTAAATTCTTCATAATATCTTTTCTTGTTGATATTAGCTGGCTCAGTCCCCATAAGTCGAGCTAAACCAGTCGCCCACTCACACAACTACAAACGCATGCAAATGAGGACCTGCATACCCGCAAACGGCCAGGACAGTTTGGAAAGAGCCAGCACAGATGATGAGCTCCGCCGAGACAGTCCTGACCTTTCCGTAAGATCAACACTCACACATGTCTGCGCTTTCGCCACATCGCTCTCCAAGCAAATGTCACTGGTGTAAATGAACAGAGACACCCGCCAGTCCTCTCGCCGAGCCCCATTTTGCTTTTTCAGCACTTCTCAAAGCAAAACTCAACACAAAGAGGTCAGCTATAACATGCTGGAGCTGCATTCCTCTTACCGAATCTGATACTCTTGCTATTTTTGCCCAGTCCAGCATTTCTGGCTCGGTTTATCTCACACACACCTGGTTTAGGCAACCGCAGGTGTTATGAGGACGGGGGGACCGGTCATGCATGACCCCTCTTGGCATCCTGTGGCCATCAGATAATCCACACTGTTCCAAAACTGGAATGACTTTCAGAAACTTCCTCAGTAGGAAAAATATAATAGATTGAAATGTTGGGAGAAAATTGTAGATCATAAGTTACCAACAAACCAAAACACAATCTAACAAAAACATTGCCAAGAATGCGTTAAAAAAAAGAACACTCATCATTTTACAGCTCGACGGCCTTCTGCTACAACCAATCATTTCAACATTTGATTATTGCACCCTAGTTACAATGGTTTCCTGCACACTTGAGGTGCGTGGCCTTGCTCCTACATCAGAGGCTTGGTTTTTGGCTGCAAGTCTTTCATGAAAATCACTTTATATCAGACCTAAGATCTAATTAGGTGGAGGTGTTTAGTAAATGAAGATTTTACATTAGTTGCCTCCTCGCTTATAACCACAAGCAAAATCTACGCCAGTTATGGGAATACCTTATGGTATCTATGATCTTCCTGAGATAGTGATATGCAAATTGGTTGCTATGGTAAACAGTGTACTCGGTATGGAGGGGTGCTCCCGTTGTCACTATAATTCTTATAAACCAACCTCCAAGTTTCTATCATTTACCAAAGCTGAGATACAGTTCAGAAAATGTGGTTGCTAGGGTAAACAGTTTGGTTTCTAGGGAGCTATCAGAGTTTTTTTTATTGCCGTTTCCTATTTATTTTCAATGGTCTGAGGAGCCTGGGGTTCAAAAACGTTTGCACAATGGTTGGTATGTTCTTGCACAGACTGGTGACGTTGGGGTCTGTTTGACGCTTCTATCAGGGTCGCAGTTTGAGTTTTACCTCATGTTAAGTCAAAGGAAAATTTCCCAGCATTCTCAGCAATTTCCCCAGAATTTTTTTAGTGGTGCCAGTCTGAACATAACAATGCAACAAAATGTGTGCGTGTGCTGTTTTTCCATGTTGTATTCTTTATTATTTTTGCACAGTCCATGCTTTTTCTGGCCACACTTTATCTCACAAACACCTGGTTCTGGCCAGTGCAGGTGTCATGAGGAAGGGTGACCAGTCGCACATGACCCCTCTTGGCATCCCGTGGTCATCAGCTCTAAAAATAACCCTCTGCTGTGCAACCCAACACACATAAGCGCACATTCTCTCTGACATCTGATGTGTGATTATATTCTTCTTCTGCTTTGCTGCTGCTGGCTCTGTATCGCATTAGTTCTGCTTTAGCGACTGTGTGTCCTCCCTCTGTGTTCGAGAGGGAGAGAGAGCGGGGGATAATTAGCTTGTGAAATCAGGGAGATGATCGGCGGGCTGTCACTCACAGGATGAGGCCGGTGTCCAGTCACAGATCATTTCAAATGAGGCTTATTTTATACCGGAGATTCTTCTTTTCATCAGGGGCCGTTTTCAACCCTGTTTCATCATCTCCTTTAAAGGGATAGCTCACCCAAGTGCCAAAATCTCATCACATTTTGCCTCTCTCTCGCCACTGATTTGCTCCGTACATTTATTGGGCACAATTTTTAAGAAGAAAGTCCCTTTAAGCTTGAACTAGAAGAGTGAGGACATTCGTGATTCACTGGGGCAAATACAACAGTGGTCTAAAGGATAAAGAGGAGACGGGGCTGTAATCATTAGGTCCCTGGTTTAATGGTGAGGTGATGGTGTGATCGCGCCACTTTCAAAATTAATTTGATTGGATGGTTGTATTTTGCTTGGGTGAAGGGGATCCATCACAAATGAGGAGAAAACAAGCAAGAATTCGATACGCTACAGTGACCTTCTCGACACTAGCCCGTAAAAATACGGAAAGGAGTAATCTTTTGGTTATTTATGTTTTATTCTGGTCGGCTTGAATTAAACTGGATGTGGAATGCAAAAATATAGTGTGAAAAACTCTATTATATTCAGTAAATCTGCATAGCATTCACGGTGGCTGTGTATTGGATGCTGGTTGTCTTGACAACCCATTACCAGTAGATTGAAATGTGCTGTTCAGTTATTTTTATCATCTTAAATAAAAAAAATAATACAATATTCTGATGTAACTTGTAAACATGTTGTTATATATCTTATATAAGTTTGCAAATAAAGTAATATTTAACATTGTCTACACTGTAAATGTAAGAGGCAATTACTGCACAAATGCTACAGAAAAAAAAACATTTCAGAAAACACTACAGTGAAGAAATATTTAAAGAGTAAGACCTTACATTAAACAGATGAAATGTAATTATTTTTCATAAGAAACGCATGGGATCACATGCATTTAGATAGATACAGACCATAAAATTGATTACAGTAATAAATTTACAATACAATCCCATAAAACTACCGTAAATTTGATTGTAAAGTTTTGGCAACCACTGCTTACCTTTTTACCGCTACGATTTCAGCACATGCTTTTAAAATAGACAGTTCTGAGCTGTACAAAATTTAATTAACAATAATTATTCCAATACAGTTCTGAACTAAATTTTACGATATAAATCCTTGGTTATACGCGTATAAACAGTTTTTATTGCTTTAAAAAATCTGTAAAATTGACAGCACTGTTGGCTGCTGGGTTTTTAATAGCGTAACGGCTCTTCCCGGCTGTAACTGTACAGTTTTTTTTACAGTGTACCTGTACCTGACCATACGGTAAGGTTGCCAGATATGAATGAAATTTCTTTGAGCTCAGTTTGAACACATTGAGAAAGAAGCACCACTCTATTTATCAACTCTATTCCGCAGAACAGTTGGCGTTTCCAAGAGCTTACAGATAACATCTAGAGTTTGGAAGAATTTCCTTTTTGAAGGACCGGATCATAGACTTGTGATTCGAGATTGGTTTTGGCCTCTGATTCACCTGTTTCATACACACTGACTTCAGGTCAGTTAAATGTGTGTGGGCCACATTGGTGCGGATTAACAGCACTGAGTTTCATCCTTTTACAGACAGGTTTGCATTGCATGTTCCTTTCCAAAGTTCCAAAGTCAATAGGGACAAAAGTGATAAAAACAAAGTTTCTCTGAAAGTGGCCACAAGAGACGCTAATGCTAAATGAATCCGGATGCTAATGCACGGTCCCCAGGCGTTTCTAACGACAGTTTTAAAAGCAGAAGATAAACGTTCAAACTTCTGCTAATAGTCAAAGCTAAAAAATTAATCTGCTCCATTATACTGAATGAAACGATTTACTTGAAATTACTTGATTTACTTTACTTGAAATATTGGAAACAATCAACAAACACACCTCCATACTAACAATGTCACCATAACCCAGGCGACAAACACACAGTTTCATCAATAAGTAAAAGCAAGCCATGTCAAATGTCTTTTGGTAGCAACTAAGTGACACTCCTCATCATAAAACACACTACAACCTTTAATTTTAGGTTTCACAATGTCGAATTTAAGACTTACAAAAAAACTATTGCATACAAGCTATCTAAAAATGTAAACATTACCCAACAGATTTGTTACATGAAAACTACCATAAAATGATTCATTTTAAAACCTTAATTTTGATAAAAATCATACTTGCTATGGCAGCTATCTTTGTTAAACAACCAAATTGCCAAATGTATTGCAGATCAGTGTTCCAAAATTGTTTTGTTTTTTTTATGAAAAAAATGAAATCATGAAATGAAATCATTTTTATTGTATTATTTGTTATATCTCTAATATAACTGCATAAAAGGGTTTAAATGTGGGTAAAAATGGTGTGATTGATTTTTAGATCCATTAATACACTTTATTAGCGTTTCCAAGGAAACCACCCTGTTGTGTGTTTAAAGTAAAAGAGGGCTGTTGCATCTCACAAAGGAGGACAATCCATGAGGACAGAGGTGTTGCAAATAAATCCCCATAACGCTGAATCAGCAAAAGATCTGGACTTTTGTTATGTAACAAAACACCAAGGTGAATGTTTGTGAAAAACCTTTCTAAAAATCAACACAAAAGAAATGATAAAAGTCACGTATTCTTCCTGTGCAGCCTGGTAACTAGTGCTGACCTGAATGTAAACAGGCCGAGGACAAGAGGGGAGGGCACCCTGTTTTAGAGGACCGTGCGACGTAAATAATGTTTTTTTTTTACTTTCCAAGCAACTGTTGCTTTAGGCATTTCAAGCTGGACTCCAGCGGAAGTGAAGATGTTAATCATCTCTAACAAAGAGAAAGACACTTACTTCCAAGGCGAAAATTACTTTAATTGATGCTTGACATAAGAGTGAAGAATCCTCCTGCTCGACCTCCAGCGCTCTGAGGAAAGAGGGAGAGAGAGGATAAATCACAGAATCACAGCCTCATTCTCTCCTCTGCAGAGCTCTTTAATCTGTAATGGAGCCTGGTTAGAGAGGGAATCAATGTAAGTACCCTTATTAGGGATTTGAGAGGCGTAAATAAGGTAAATAATGCTCCACGAGGCTGTCACGACGCATTAAAGTTTTGTCTGTGTGCGCAAGGCATTAGCTATCATCACAGAATGATTCCTGTGAGCTCTTCATCCTTCACAGAAGAATCAAAACCTTCCGAAAACAGGAAAATATCACAACAGACGGAGACCTTTCAAGAAAATCCCAGGAGAACCTGAAGGTCTGGTGCACTTCAGAAACACTTCGAGACCGAGACTTCTCAGTGTTAAATGAAGCACAACAAAGCAACTTATGTACAGACACAAAGCAAACAATGTATTGAAATTATATTCCAAAAAAGCAGGCAGGAAGTGGTTTTCTAAAATCTTTTCAAGCTCTAACCCATGACGATAAATAAGTTCTTTTCGATGCTTAACGGTGAAATGGCTGAATAACATGCTAATATTCAGATATTCAGTGGTGGGATGAGATTATGCGCAAAAGCAAAAGAAGGTTGAAATTGGTTTTGGAAATCCAGCACAACTTCTAAGATGGTTTGAAGACTTTGCCTTTCAGAGATTTATTTTCTGAAAGTCAACAGGGACAAAAGTGCAAGAAAAGAAACTTTCCTCTGATTGAGCTCACACGAGACTCGCGCTAATGCTAAATGAATCTGGATGCTAATGCTTGATCCCCAGGTGTCGCTGCCAGTTTCTAATGCAAATTCAAACATTTACCACGAGTCAAATCTCATGTTACACCAAATAGCTAAAATGACCACTTTCATGGCTACATGTGTGTCGCATCAAGCACTTAGGCATCTTCCTGGGACCAGATGCCACCTGTGCAACATGCCCAGTTGTGAAAGTGCCATTAAACCATTCCACAGTTATCGGAAAAAATTCAAATCGTCAATTCGTGATCATCAGAAGAGCTTAAAAACAATGCAACCTCAATGGAATTGATTTCCAAGGTGAGCAGCTGCATCCAAGCGTTACATCACCAAGTGAAATATGAAAAATGGTGCATGTCACGCTGCTGCAGGATTCTAGAGCATTAGAGATGCGTTGTTTGGAGTGGCATGTCATCTGGAAATCTGGCAGAAGACTAAACTTAGAGATTACCAGGAGAACTGTACTTGTTTGGCTGCATTGTTAGAGGGATTTTCACTAGCTGAGCTTGCTTTTCCACAGACAAAAGGATGAGGTTCATAAAGCAGACAAAAATGGGTCACGTGATGCTTTCTCTGACTGAACAGTGTGACAACATTCCTGTCGATTGCTGACTGGTCAGTCGTTGAGTTTGAAAAAATGTCTACATTTTTTTACACGTTAGTCTTTTCATTTAATAAAAAAAAAACAACGAAATCAATGAAAAACTAGGAGGTGCAGACCTTCCTTTCTCTGATTAAAGAAGAATGTGTCTGTCAAGACTCATGTTTTTAATTTAGTTAGCAACACGTAATGCAATATAAAGTAAACTTTACTGTTTACAATTCTATGTCTTTGAAATGGATTACTTCTTCCTCCGCTTTTCTGGGGCTGGGTCGTGGGCAGTCTAAGCAGGGATGCCAAAGCACCATATTATATCGTTATAATCCCTGAATTATTGTGATATTATTTACAGGCCATTAACCCCAAGCGATGAGTAATGAAAAGATTGCGCAAAGGGAGACGCACAGATACAGAAGGACATTTTTTGTATCTAATCTGCTATAATGTCTCCAAGTGGAATTACAACGAAGCAGCAGAGTGGTGCATCTCTAGTTCTAAAATGAGAGGCCTTAAAAATCTAAATCTTGTGGGAAGCCTTTCTAAAAAAGTTGAAGCTGTTATAGCTGCATAGAGTAGGCAGAAATAATATTACACCTTGTGGATGCCATTTAAGATCAAATCCTTCTTAAGGTATACAAGCAAATGTTCGAAACAGGATAGCATTGTGTGAACGAAAATCTAATGTATAAATAGAGCATTAACCTTATAAAACATGCTAAAGTCTATTGCATAAACAACAAACCTGTTGCTCACATTTAGTTTGGTTCAGTTAAAACAGTTCTGCATTTCTCCAGTAGCTTCTTCCTCACAGCATACTAAAAAGAACAAATGATCTTTGTACTCAAGGTGCTAAAGAACATTTGCTAATTGCTTTTTGCTAAATGTACGTGTTAGCACTGCCGGTCAGGCAACAGAACCTTAATTATTCACACAGAGTAATGAGCTATGCATGTGTCTGTCTGTGGTGTGCGTACGTATCCCGAGGCGACCACTTTGTCTAAGAGAGAACGAGATCTCATATCAAAGCTTTAATCTAGTACTGAATTAAAATAAAAACTACATTTTATAAACATATGGTTTGTCATTTGCATTTCAGAATTCTAAAAATAGATATGAAAACTCTAGGAAAGTGCTATAAATTGCAGTATATATCCCTTTAATTTCCACAGGAGCTGTTCATTATAATTATGGCCACAGGGCTCAATGGGGGCCTAGATTTTATTATCAGGGTTCCAGAACCTCTTGTCATCTTTATTCTTAAATTTGTGATGAAGCCATGGCATCCTCACAATGCAATTCTTTCTTGTTATGTGTTGCAGCATGTGCATTTAAATGTTGAAATTGGGTGATGAGTTTTTATAATTATTTTCTGTATAAATAATATGATTTGCTATTTGATGTCTATTGTTTGTGGAGCACATGGCTTTACTCTGTTGTGCAGTGCCATGTGCTCTTCTATCAAGACCAAACACTTATCAATACAAACATTAAATAGCCTAAATTTATCCACATAAAGTTCACTTTCATTGCCACAGGCGTCACACCGAGCACAAATCTGTTTGTTGAGCACATGGCATTATTCTGTTTTGTAGCGCCATGTGCTCTTCAATCTAGACCGATTTATCTAATAATCAAAAATACAAACATTAAAAAGGCAAAAATATCCACAACCTTTGGTAATTCTAACTGGTTTGATCCTAGTGATCTTCAAGCGTTGTTTGGTTTGTATATGGTCAGTATATTTATTGAATATTAAAATCCTATTATGGTAAAAAAAAAAATTGAATTTCACTCATTATTTCTGTTTAGTTCAGAACTATTTAATTCAAGCACTTGTTTTTTTCAGTTGACCCAGTTTAATATTTAGATCCAGTTATTTCCTGTCTAAGGTATACTGTACATAAAACAAGGAAACACTCAAATTCATTTTTTTGTTGTAATGTGTGCCGCTCATAATGGGATATGAATCTCCATCTAATAAGAAGATCAAAGCTCAATGCTGCTTCAAACCAAACTCCAAGGTTTCGCCTTGTCCTCACGAGACTTTGTTTGCTGAGGAACAGGGCGCACTGCTCGAAAGAGGATTCATAAACTGTCAAACTCTTCTCACACAAACGCTTCATAAGCATCTTTCAGATGATTTTTTTCCTTCTGTAAGTGAGTAAAATGCTTTTGATAGCAGATTCTTTTATAATGTGCATTTCAAGGGCTGAGAAGAACGCTGAAAACAAGTTGTGATTCACTTAAAACCCAATTGTCGATCGTTAAATGTTCCTGTATTATTCTTTTGTTTAAGAAGCCATAAATGAAAAGCAGTAGAAGTCCACCGGAAGTATTAACATTTCTATTAAAACCAATTAAAATATTATAATCGTCATTACAACCAAAGAATAGTATAATGATTTTTTTCATAGAAATCAACAGTTTACCATTGAACACCTTGAGACAAGTAAAGCTGCGTAATATGACTTTTTTTATTATATTTTAAAATTATTATATCAATTAAAGTAAAACGTGAAATGGAAAAGGTTCTGGACTGATTTGTTTGCATATACACAAGGGAAATAAGTACTGGAGTCCATTGCAGAGCATCACTCAGTTGGCCGGCATCTCAGGAGGAATCTTGTCCCACTTCTCTTTGAGCTCACAGCTTAAGATTCTCTCAATCTTTTGATGATCTTATGCACGGTGGATGATGACATTTGCAAAGCCTTTGACATTTGACGTTGAGTGTTTTTTAAAGAATTTTTCGAGAGCCTGGAGAGCAACTACCTATAAAGAACTCCTTGTTACAGCTATAGATTTGAGGCGTTTTAATTGGATTCAAGTTACAGGGATTACATACACTATGTTTTTGTTTTAGTTTATTCATGTACTGATTATTCTTCTCCATATTTAACATTTATTTTGGTAGCAAAAGTCTGAAACGCCATCATTTTTAGCTAGACGGACCTGAAAAAGGATTGATATGGTGAATCAGGTAAAATAGTGAAACCCTACATCAAATATAGGTGGCGATGGGTGATTGGAGTTTTTGAGCATTTTCACTCGCGCCGACTTTGTAATAAACAAAAGGTTTAGGAGCAAAAAAAGGTTGAGCAAAGTGTAATTTGTCAAAAAGTTTCTCTATGCTGTAGTAACTTTTTCTGTTTTTCTGTGTCAGGAATCCTCAGAAACAAATAAACAGAAAATAGCGCCTTAGTTCCGGAGGGATCTCCATTCCTTTTTGTGCATCTCTTTGATTTCCATATCCTAAAATTAGAGTTTAACATTTATAAATCAAACGCTGAGATCCTCATGTTTCCACATGTATGAATTCCAAATGTTCCTCTGGAGAGTTTCCAGTCCTTAGTTGCCACAACTTTGAGAACTTCCAGAGAAATCCCTCAAGTCTGCTATTGTTCGGCAGCTTTATAACGCTATTCAGAGCTGGAATAAACATGCAGAGTTATCTCTGAGGAAACAAGGCAGGATAGACACCACAGGAGGGTCCGGGTTTGTTTGTGCCTGCGGTGCTACAGAGATGCAGAAACAGGTGTTTTCAGAGCTTTCACTCTGTCAAGGGTTTACCCACAATGCACTGTTTAGGAGATATGGCGGCCAAGTGTCTTGAATTCATGCAGAAAGTAGCTTATCTTGTGCTTGAATTAAAAATTAATGACCAGTGGTGCTGAAACGGTTCCCTTTCTGTCAGCACTTGGGTTTCTATAGCATTCTCTGACTAGATTTTACACTTTACACTTTGTGTACCGGTACTTTGTTTCTCAATTTTCCTGGCGCAGGTTTAAAGGCATCGCAGGTCGTTGAAGAAAATGACAAACGAAATGTACTTTTGTTATTCGAAAATCAAATCTAAAGATTCTATTGTGAGCAGTGGACTTTAAACCTTTAAAAATGCAAAATTCTAATAGATGAAGATGAAACTGCAATGAACAAAAGCCAAAAAAATGGTTTCTATCAGCTCTATCAGATCGGTTTCTATTGAGTGTTCCCAGTTCAAGGTTACTTGGGCAACATCTGATGCATTGCACTTTTCTCTGTTATATTGGCTCTATTGTCACACAAAACTGAACACTCTGGTCTGAACTGGTTGAAAAATATAGTCATGTGACATCCAGATTTTTCATTGGACAGACTAATCATTGAAAGAATTTTTAAAAGGCTTTTCATTTGGTAAAAAATATTGTGTTGGAAACCTCCTGAAGTAAACAACAGGAGAAGAAACAACAGATTGCATCTTTTATCATCATTTAAAATATACACAGTAAATTCCTTGGTGTTCCTCCAATCAGAGAACATTTGCTCTGATTGCTTCCTGTGTAGCTTGTATAAAATCAAGAGTGGACTAAGTCTGGAACGGTTTGGATCATGTTCTCACCACAGATGAAAAAAAAAAACGAGAGGATAATAATTTTAGCTTTTATTTTTATCTTTCATTACATCCGGATTCAACTATTACAATGGATTGTATGGTGGGCTCACCAATTTTGCTTTATCCTGCCTCTTGTTTTTAAACCCCCACATGCTCCAAGCGCCTTCATACATCATTCAGCTATGGAATACTCAGAAATACCCTCACAAGGTCTACATTTTCCTGACTCTGGGATCCTAGTGGTCCTGCAAACCAGACTGAAAACTTATGGGGACATGGCAGTCACAATAGTTGGTCCAAGACCATGGATGTAGGCAATGCTTCTAATATTGTACAGTGTTTCCCCTACCATTATGTAGGTGGGTGCCCAGCCCCCACGCAAAACCACACCCCTCCAAGAGACGTTGATATTTCATTGCTAATAACAGACATGCTGCAACTGTGTCAGACGAGCTATACTAATAGGAGTTGCTAAGTTACTACGCTTCTAAACTAAGCAGATAAACTGTACAGTTACAGAAGAGTATGTTTTTTTTAAATATATGTATATAAATATAAACAAATTTTCACAATCTTTTATTTATAAATTTTTTTGGGGAGTTTTCTTGTCATTTTAACACTATATGTGCTTTTTAAATTAAGTTTTACTCGATTTATTGTACAAAACAAACTACATTCTGCACCATAAATGCCATAATGTACTTTGGTTTGCAAATATCTTGCTCTTGAGATCTTCATATTAAATTAAGCAGCGAAATCATTACTCATTACGACATAAAAGCAACATTTAATCATTAAAATACTGTTCAATTTAAGTTTTACACTTTAATTGTTTACAATATTGTGACATCCACAAAAGTCAGGTGTTTACTGGTTCAATCCCAACTTCAAAACAAGCTCAACAGATTAAATGGTGATCCTAAATAAATAATTACCAGAATCGTCCAGTTAAAGTATCGTCCAGTTCCTAACAAATGTAGATATTCTTGACAAAGTAAACGAGAGCTTTTATCTAGAAGAGCCACAAAACAATGCTTTTGACAGTGAGAAAAATCAGATGTACGGGTCAGAATACTCGAAAAAAGTGATCAGCCACTCTTATCATTGATGTCTTTATTCCCGCATGCCATTCCTCTCCAGCACTCATTGGCTTTGCCTTAATCCCTTATTACACATGCTCTCGGTAATCATCGTTATATCGAGGTTAAGCATTAAAATGCAAACAGAGCGGCTCTCGTCCAATCAGCCGCTGCGGAGGAGTGGAGCTCAAGCACTTCCCGTCATTCAGCCACCCACTAATCTGCTGTTGTGTGTGTGCGTTTGTGTGTCTGCAAAATGCACTTAGCTCAATATATGCACCGTATATCACCGGCGGATTTGGATTGGCTGCATGTGCTTTCATAATGAAAGCTTGTTTTAATATCTCAATTGTTTCTCCGAGCCGCCAATGAGATTAATGAAGAGGGCTTTAGTCTACTGATGAACAAATCCACAGGAATCTCATCTAAAGCTTAGAAACGACTCCACAATCTGTCAACCTGACTGACTCAACATGATACAAATGCATCATCTCCACTCCGAAACATCCAGATTGATTTGAATCATCTTGCTTCTCAAACACCTGTTCAAGTCACCGGATAAAGCATCAGGTCAAAACCATGTGCTGCCTTCCCAACAATTGAATACAGTTCTAAAAGCACAGAGTAGATAATATTTAATTAGTGTAAATTACAGAAATGATAAACTGTTGAAATGATGTAAATTGAATCCTTCCAGTAAATCAAGACAATCTCTATAGAGCTCCAAGGATGGGATGTCATGGCTGAGTAGTTGTATCCTAGGGATATATCACCAATTGTAATGCAAAGCATGGGTTTCAGGGTGCTAAAGCACATAGCACTGGACTCTGGAGCAGTGGAGGCACATTTCATGGAGTGATGATCACTATCTGGCAATCTGAGGTGGTAAGTCAAGGTTTGTTGGTTTGCAGCAGAACAGTGCCTGTCTGACTAAATCCCCAGGCCTCTTGTGATGCGCAACAAATCCACTAATTGCTCAATAAATTGATTTTATTTATCTCTCTGTTATGTCGAAGAGAGAGTCATGTATAAAAACTTAACACATGTCTTGCCAGCAAATATTGACAGTACAATATGGCCAAATAGAGAAAACACAGCAAAAAGAGAAACGTGATGTAAAACAGCAGACCACAATGGAAATTTTTCAAAGGGAAGTTAAAGATTATGAACTAGGTCGAAGATTTCATCGTTCAGCGGGTCAAGGCTGGTGGTTTAGTTGAAAGAAAGGAGAGTTGCTTTTAAATTAGAATGTTTGCAGAGCTAGCCACATTGCTATTCTCAAGAGGTCCTGCCTTAAGCTACACTAAGTCGAGATGTTTGGATTTCCTAGCTTGAATATAGTCTGTTTTTTTTTTTTAAGATTTCTTTTCAACAGTAGCCTTTATTGTTTACGAATAGGACTGAGGATAGTGACAGGAAGTGAAGATGGGGAGAAAGAGAATAATGCATTCAATTTATATAGTGCTTTTCTAGACGCTCAAAGTTGTGTGTCTGCGTGTGTGTGTGTCCTACACGGTATTCACCACATGAGGCATCTATTTTTACTTGTACTTGTTTGCAATTTTCACCCTTTTTATTCAAATTTTTATCCTGTTTTTTTTTTTCTTTTTATCCTGAGTCCAATATTTGGCATTTATTTTATGGCATTTTTTATATAGACTGAACAATCAATTTAAGCATATTGATGTATTTAATTCATATTTTGTTTATTTATTTTACCTAGTGTTAAAATAAAGTGTTAATATTTTTTTTTTTTACTTTTTAAAGTGTGTATTTTATTTATTGTATATCTGAAAAAGGCAATAATATAATTTAATCGCAATATTTTTTGGGACAATTACACACCCATTAAAATTGTGACAGGCCTAACTGCAAAGTTTTGGTTAAGAGGGGATTATGATGTGGTGTTGTTTTTCAGGAACTGTAAAATCTGGTCAATTCAATTCAACCAAAAGAAAAATGTTCAAAAACACCTATCAACGCACTTGTAAACCTACTGCAAAGACTTTCAAGAAGGAGTTGAAAGGTGGGTCAAAATGGTGGAATTAAAGACGAATTATGAACGGGATGTCTCTTAAGTTCAGATGCAAATAAAAACTTCTTTTATCATGGGGATCAATTAGCAGAAGATTCATTAGCATCAACGAAAACGTACGCATAGCTGCTCTCATCTTGCGTTTCCTAATCAGCTTAATAAAGATCAGAAAAATTTCCTTGAGTTTTGCTTTTCTTTCTTCACAGACTCATTTACCTCACAGAAGACCGTGTGTAAGTGCGGCTCTTAACATCTGAAGAGCACCATTCGTTTCTTCAGACCAGCATCTTTCCTGCGGTGAGCTTTATTATCTTCCACTTCCATTAGCTGACTCATTTTACTTTCCATGCATTCCAGACAAAGCTAATCTGATCCTCTCATAGTCGTCTATCAGACCTTAAAGTTGCCACTTAAATCAAAGAGGGACATATATGAATGCACCCACTTCAAAAAGAGCCATGAAGATACCATACAGTGATACTGTTATGATGAATTGATGTCTTTTCAAACTCTCTATAATAAAGTAAAGTGTCATTTTGCCTTTTGCACGTTGCACAGAAGTCAGTCACTTTGCGAAAGTTGAGGAAATAGATTCTGGTTTGACAAGCTACTAATTTTACCCTCACTTCCTAGAAAGAGAAAGTAAGAAAATGCTGAGTCCACTCTGTTCAGGGAAGAGAGGAAAGAGAACAGCTCTTTATCAATGAGACGCGGGACCATGATGAGTAATTTGAAAACAAGCTGTAGACTTTCTCCTTTCCACCTCAAATCTGGCTTGGCAAACTTTGCATACACAGCAGAGCTAGCATTATGCATGTTTTGGGTTTATCCGTTTTGGCTCCTGTGAAAGAATCCCCTTTAGGTGATTTGTAAGCGAACAAATTCTTAGCTCTCTTCACCACAGATGTGGCGTGTCGTTTCTATTCTAGTTCCGCAAACGTGACAGAAATAGGTTTGGAAAGTCTGCACTTCTTCAATCATTTTTCATTCACAAAAGCAGACTGGTGGAAGTCTATTTTGTTGTTATGTGGTTCATAACAGTGACAATTCTTTCTGGCCAATCAGGGAGCTCGACAACTGATCAGTCAGCGAGCAACAGAAAGTTTTCATGCTTTACTTTTTAATCAGAGAAAAGTTTGGCCTGATGTAGACTATAGACTGCTTTCATGTCTTACTTCAGTATACGATATTACCATGAATAATGAAAACAAATGACTGAGCCCCAGCAATTTGTGCAATCCAACTGATGGATGGGTGACTTGACGAATAAACATTTAAAAGAAAAGGCCTAAATAAGCGAATAGATAGACAAATAATTAAATGGATAAATATATATGCCAAAATGAACGACTATGTTTTCTGAAGTTTAATTACTTCTTGCTTACTTAGCCAGCTGTGTGAAAAGGCCCCAAATTTTACGGAATAGTCTGCACACATTTTTATTTTTTTTTGCCTCTGGTCCATTTGTGATGGCCTAGTTTAAATTGTGACTGAAGCATTTAAGCCACGGTCAATGCAGGGACCTGATTACAGCATGAACGGTGGCTGCATGGTCAGTAGTTATGGCTAAATGTTTTTTTTTCTCGTCAATTTTCCTTTCGTATAGTGCAGCTCTGAGCAAGATTTTCAAGCTGTATGACTCTCAGGCAAATACCTAGTTTGGAGACAGCAGACCTAGCTGTTCCTGCAACAGGAGACATTGAAACTATTGGGTTTTAAATATGCGTCTTTGGAGTCAAAGTATTTCTCGCGGCCACCTTTTTGTTGCACAATTGGCTCATTCGATTGAAAACCAAAATAACTATTTTTCCTAAATAATTGCATTCCGTTGCTATTTTAAAATCCTGCATATTTTACTGTATTACTGTTCAAGCCAAACCAAATGTGTACAAAAAATGTGGTGAAAAAAAACTCATAAAAGCAGGCAGTCAAGACGTGTTGTAACGAGACGGTGGTAAAGTGTCAATAGATACCTAGCTGTTTTACCCCCTCCACTCAATACCAAAGTCACACACTTGTTTATCAACAAAGATGTAATCTGAGCGGACAAAAAATAGTTTCCTCAATGTTGGCATTAACATCACTGAGAAGCGCTTACGTGGCAAATGAATAAAGCTGCAATTCATTTACTGGCCACTTGAGGTTTTTTCAGAAGTGAGGAGATTCTCTTTTGTAAAAATGATCTTTGCAGTCTGGTACAATTTTTGCTCTCTCCAAAAATCAGACACAGGCATCCAATCTAAAAGAGGCTTCAAGCTCTGCAGTGATACCACGGCCTTATTCGCTAATGCGACATCAAAGTCTCTGCCTTTTAAGAAAACGTCAGTAAAATAACTAAAAGTTTCATTTCCCAGAATACGGACAGTCGAGTTGAGCTAGATGTCTGCTTTGGAAGTTGTGTGGTTGATCATTTGCTATTGAAAAAGTTAAGATCTTCATTAATCTGTATGTATCGGTCACTAAAACAAGCTAATGTTGGCATTTCCTACCATTAGAGTCAGTGTTGGCTCATTCCAAACTCAACTATTGCATCCATTTGGGGTTGATTTCTTCAAGTAGCAACATCTTTAAAGTGATGTGTGATAAGCCTTGAACATACACCATTTTCAAGTAATGTTTGGTTTATATGCTTCAGGATCTGTTACGTCACCATTTCAGCTAGTTACCACTCGCAAATAAACAGCCAGAAAACCATTAATGTTTGCCACACTCCAGTGGGATTTCAATTCTGGACAGCTGGCCTAATACTCTATATTTTCCCACCCAGGCAAGACCAGATAATGATCTTGTGAGCTTTACATTTTTAACAACATTTCACCATATGAATGTTGAATTACAAAAACAGAAATTGTCCATATTTGAGTCGTTGCTGGTACTAAGTCTAAAGTCAAGGTAATAGAGCAGAAAAGTGCAGCTCTTCTGACTCGTCTTCCAAAACTCTCCAACCAAACACAACAGTCTCCATAAAACGACTCAGTGCTTCAGTTATCTTTTTCTCAACCAATGATAGAAGCTCAATTTTTCCAGCTGAGTGATCGAATCTCAGAGCCGAGCGCCTCCAGAGACTTCAGGCCTTGCCACCATGTGGTTGAGCTCCAGAGATACCCAGGATTCACTCAGATGCTGATTCATATTCAACTCAGCACTCAATCAGCCTGTCTCGCATCGGAACTCAGCTTTTTCTCGCCAGTGTGCGTGTGTTTTTGACAGAGGAAGGGCAAGCGAGTCGTCTCTGGAGGAGCCTGTCAGAAACGCCTGTGGGCCTCCGTCATGGAGAAGATAACACAAGACAAGCAACTCATAGCGGCTCCTTCATCCCAGCCGAGCACAAACAAGAGAGATGGAGCTGAGGGCTGTATCATGATCGCATCACTTCCTGTCCGGACTGGTTACTGTTCAAGGTTGTTTGCTGAATAAAGTCACCTAAAGGCAAAACATCTATGGATTTACTGAAGCTGCACAAACATGGAATGGATAGAGATGAACAGCAGTGATATGTCGCATATACAGTATCTGCCCAGGAAAAGACTAGAGAGCAAAGCAGCAGCAGAACAGACTGATATTTGATTGACAACTGGAGACAAGCCAGTCACTCCATGAATCTCACAGTTTCTCACAATCTGGACAGATAAAGCGGCTGAAGATGAAAGCAACCATTATTAACGACAACTGGTCCCCTAAAGTGACAAACTGCATTGTTATTGTGAGACAAATTTAGCTCTCAGGAAAAAAAGGGGGAAAATCAACAGTGGGGGTTCACATCATTACAACGCAACCTCCCTGGCAGTCCAACAGTGGCGAATCAAATCCTCCCCTTAAAGCGAAGCCACTCATAAGACTTCAGATGATTCAAAAAACAAAAATATATATAAAATAATAAAATAAATAAAAACAAAAACAGGCAAACTTCATAGAAAAGTCAGCTGTTTTAAAAAAAACCATGATTATGTGGGTTTGGTATGTCCAATCTCTCCCTATTCTCTCCGTCCCAATGTATTTCAAGTCTTTCCACACTTCCCCATCCCGAAGAAGTGTTTTTCCTTTACCTTTTTTGATGAGGAAAGGTTGATGAAAATTCTGGTCTGGGTTAAACACACAAACAAACACTGGCCATCAAAAGAATCTCAGCAGTGCCTCAGGTAAACGACAGCATCCTTCCACATCACCAGACTTGTTAGGCCTCCAACACTCCAGAGCAGGAAGACACAAAAAACTCTCAGAGTGTGTGTTTCCTGAGGCATCTGAGTGAATAATTCACAGATCTTTAGTGTCACAAAGGAATTTAACTGATGCTTAAACTGATGAACACACTGACGAGAAGTGCTTAAGTATGAAACAATTCCATGCTCAACAGAACTACTTTAAAATGAATATTTAGAGACTATTTTTCCTTCAGTAGAACGATGAAACCAATTCAGGAAATCAGGAAATGCCAATCAATGGCTACAAACCTTTTGGCAGTTTATAAAGTGCTATTTCTCTTGATTTTTATCATTTCTTTCTTTGGAATTACAGTTGTGCTCATAAGTATAGTTTTCTTGGACATTTTTTAAGAAAATGTGAATAACACAAAATTCCAGGTTATGCAAACTTATAAAAGGCTTTGTCAGAAATAGTCCAAATTCTCTTGCTACAAGATCTATCGCCAAAATCACAAAACCTGAAATTGGTGCCCATTTCAGTTTCATTGTCCAACCCATATGCACAATTCACTTCCGCAACAAATATGTGTCATTATCAACATACACAGACACAAACTCTTCCAGATGGCCGAACAAAAGTCCTACGACAAACTAGAAACAGAGCACAGAGTGTGTGAACTGCTTAGCACCAGGGTAAATCCTTTAGCCAAAACCGCTTTAGTTGCGGAAGAGAGAAATAAAGCGAGAGAGTGGTTTCTGAAGCTGTCACAGTCTAATGCTGCACAATACTGCCAATACACAAACACACACACACCCAGCTTTTCAGCTCAGATTTGGGGATAAAATGGGCGTCCTCCAGTGAAGCGGCTAAATTATTTTTAGTATTAAGAAGAGAAAGAGGAAAAGCGGTAAGAGAGAAATGGAATTGGGAGGTGGACCGCAGACTTCGCCACCGTTATGGATTAATGCTCGCTTGTAAATCCCATCAGAATGGATTGAGAGAAATGAGTGAAAGAGAAAGAGACAGAGAGAATAAATAAAAGAGATGAAGCTGGTATATTCATCCATTCAAGCTCTTTGGTTTCCTTGCGTCCTTCACTAGACGCATGGTCTTCAACATCACCTTGAAACATCTCAAGGCTCATATTTCAGACACTATTTCAGAAACCAGATTATAAACACCGCTTCCTTGTTGCCATCTTGGACACGTATTTTTTAGCATCTATTGAGTCGGTCTTTGTCTCAAGGAAGGAAATTAGGCTTTGTGTTCCCTACTTCATGTAAATGTATTTTTTCTAAAAGTATTCCAAGCGTAATCCTTCATTTTGTACATGCAGTTAATAACTGCATCCTCTGAGGAAAACCCCTTATACTCTGATAAGAACAGTCCATTATTGTCAATTTGTTCCTCTTCGGTAGTCTGGCTGTAAAAAATCTGACAAAATACCATGCACATGACAGCCAGGGGTTATTATCTGTGGTATGCTCTGAAATATAAACAGTATAAACACTTATATGTGTGTCCCTTATTAGTGTCCCTATACCTCACCAGACTAGTTCCTGCTGAAACTGTACCATACAACATCGCGATTAAAAAGTATTTCATAGCATTTTCAGTGTTTTTAAAGCCACATTTTCTGTTAAACCTTCTTAAACCTTGCTTCCTGAGTCTTCTATAATGGGTGTGATATATACACAAGAACTAATACCAGCCAACAAGTGGTGTTTATATAACAAGTTCGGGAGGAGCTTTTAAGGACTGGCCAATCATCTACCCCTGCCTACAATAACAAATAATATTTTTCTATCGTATATAAGTCTGTTTCTGTTAGTGTTTGATCAAGCTGCCCCACCTAGCACACCAAAGAGCATTTTATTTTAAGGGACTGGAGTCACCTGTTTCGGATCCTTTCGGCCAGAGATTTCAAAACCACATGTTTTGAACAGGAAGTGAGAAACAGTGAATAAAGATAGAATTTACCTAGTTTCCCCCACAATTATATGCAACAGACAAAAAATTGTATTAACGTTCAACATGCAAATCTCAGATATTCTCATAATGTTTAAATTGACGGTATCATGGCCCTTTAATTGGGGGTTTTTCCGAGTCCAGATCACCGTCGTTCCCTTTCAGACTCCTTCAACTTGGCACACAAGTTAAAAGGAAAATGGCAACAGCAAATCCAAAAACCTATATCTCATAAAAGCAATTTTAACAAGATTAATTCATTATTGAGCTACAAGAGCAGCCAAAAATAAACTTCTTTTCATTCAGCATTTAATTCCAAGTCGGTTTGACATTCGCCTTGCTTGTTGCAAAGGAGGCAGCGGATGCCGAAGCATCGTCCATAAAAAACAGACTCTCATCCTGAAGAGTAGCAAACCACTCGTCTCGATCTCATTCAGCGCTAATCAAACACTCTCAGACAGGCAGACATTTCCTCCACTCAGGTCTGGAATCTGACAGCGTTTCACCAGCTGTTTGATCTCGCACACACTGCGACTCTCAGCGTGTGCGTACCACTCGTGGCTCTCCACAGCTTCACTGAGCCCGTCCCCAAGCTTCACTTGTTTTATTTTAGCACCACATTAAAGCTCTGACAGCCCTGTGAACCTGAAACCAGTCACTCATAGACAAACTGAATCCATCCATGCTGTTCAACCACCACTGAATGTTTCCTTCCACTCTGTGATGACTTCATCCATACGGCGCAGGGTTGAGTTCCCCAACAGATGAAGTGCAAACTAATTAATCTCCAAGCTTGCCACAGCTACCTGAACATGATCGTGAGAAGAGTGATTTAATTTGAACAAACCTTGTTTATTTGAAATCAATGAGGCATACAGAGTTTCCTGTCATCTGTTTAATAACCAGCGCCTAAGATCAGAAGAAAAATCAAGCTCAAAATCTCACAGCTGCCTGGGTATGTCGAAAGAGTCCTTTAAACAACTTGATGCAGCTTGAATACAATGAGATGGCGAGGCTGATGACGGTTGATATGCTAATTATGAGATGTGCTAGAATACCCTTAAGATATCATAGCAAAAGTTTTAAATCATGTCCAAACGCCAACTTTTGGTCAATAACTGGTTCAATTGGTCTCTTTCACAGTGGGCTCGTTCTTCAAAAATGCAATAAATTAATAAAAGCCAGATTTATTTACAATTACACGGTTGCTGCCCGCTTGCCTACCCAAAAGCTAGTTTTTCAGACGAAGAGCATCCAGTGGAAGAGCATTCCACAGCTGAGAAGAAGAGATATTTGGACACAGAGCGTACAATCTAAGTGAAAATCGTTTGAGATCATCGATATTGTCTGACCGCCTTGAGAGAGAGTCTGGCTCTGTATTGGAGCTTTCAAGGGGCACATACAACTCAAAATCTATGTGACATGATAACATTACAAAAGCTACTTATGTTTATTTATGAATATTTAAATTAGTAAACAACATTTATGATTATTATTTGGTTAAAATCAAAAGGAAATCAACAAATAATTGCCCAGAACAATTTGAAGACCTGAATGTTCTATTGTAAACACTGTTCATAATGTGAAAAATAAATTGAAGCAATGTAAATATATCAACTTTTGCGAGAGAAAGAAATGCAAGGACAGAAAGAAATCAATACAAAACGCTGATTAGATTAGCAGAGAATTGGCGAGCAGTTTTCATGCTAACAGCTGAACGCACAAGCTAATCATTTAGTGTGTTTTAAAACAAATGCTGCTAATTAAACACTCTTTCTCTCTTCCGTTCAGCATAAGTGAGTCAGAGCAGGCTCTGGCTCAAATTAACCTCCACCGCTATTCGGTGACAGAGAAATCTTCCAATGAAACCTTGTGTGAACTGCTCAGAGTCCAGAAAAATAAATAAAACTTTTTTTCAAGTCACTTATTAACCAAAAGAACAGCATTTGCAAGCCATTTACACTAGAGTAGAGTAAAAGCAGTGCTATCCAACACAAATCTATTGTTGAAATAACGTTTCACATTCATTAGATCATGAGCTAATTTACCGCTGGTTATTTTCAAAGAGAAAAATTAATAATATTATATCAGGGGCAGGAGTTTATGTTCAGTACAGCCACATGCTGCTCTCAGGGAATATCCTTGGTAATGATATAGTACTGTTTTTAAATGAAAAAAAGAAGAAAAACAAAGAGGTGTGCATCATTTAATAGCTTCCCTAGCCCTTGTTCATTACAAACTAGTTCCCAAAGCACTTTAGATCAATCCCTGTGCCCTAGAGGGTGCATGAAATTAAGGTTTCATCGGATTTACTTTCCGATGACCATTTAAACAATAAAATAGTTTAAAAATAAAGCATTTTTTTAATTATACAAATGTATACTTATTCTGATTATTATTATTATTATTATTATGTTATTATAAATCATTAAATAGAAAAATGACAACAATGTAAGAACCAGTACATTAAAAATAGGAAAACAAAATATTTCTTTGAGTTAAACCAAAAATAAACTCGTAAAGAAAGGAGATAAGGGGCCAGAAAAATGTTATTTATTCGTTTGAAGCTTCAGGACCATACCTGAAATCTTCTGCAAATCCAGAATAATCTCTAAAGCGCAGATATGAAACGCAGTAAAAGATCTTCACATATGAAAAATAACATGAAACAAGATTTCAGAAGGATCCCTCATTTCCTGTAGGCGACCGCAGGAGGCCATGCTGTGACCCCAGTGACACAAGATCAACCAACAATAAACCAATTCTTACTGACATCTGTTTCAACCGATGGACGGATGGATGGATGGATGGATGGATGGATGGATGGATGGATGGATGGATGGATGGATGGACATTTCCAGTAACGCAGCAGAGGGCAGGTCCCAAAGAGCTTATTTTACAATAACATGACAGAAAATCTAAATCAATAAATGTTTGTGCTTCCAGATTTTTGTATTTGAGACAATGTATTTAATGTGTGAACTCTTCAAACAACATTAAGAATGTGTTTAGTTTCTCATTATCTACATGGCAAACAGTTTTGTGAGCAAATTTTGTGCCATTCAAAAGCATTTTATTGGCAAAAAATGGAAGGGTTGTCCAGGTAGAACTTTTGGTTGAGGAGTCCCCCATGCTAATAGGAGTGATTTAAACCAACTCTCAAGTCTTAAGCAAATTTAAAAAGATTTACCTGCCGTGTATTTGTGCTGTAGTTTCAGCTGTGCTGAATGAAGTAAGATCCGACTCAAATGTGCTGAGCTGAGTAGAAGTCCAGCTTGTCTTCTTGTGCTGTCTTCAGCTTTCAAAAGAGACCTGTTGATATAAAGCAAACATTTTTAGCAACACATTTAAAAATCAGACACATTTTCAGATGTCCAGGGTGATGGATAGACACTAAGCAGTGAACAGGATAAACAAACACATGACTTATTATTCCTTTAAAGCAAAACAAAGACCATTTGCAGCCAATTTTTTCTTCCCCAAAAGACTCTTAAGACTCAATTCTGCATAATGATCCAAGGAATGAGGTCAACTAAGTGATTCCAAGCCAAGTGACTCTCTTGAGTCACATTTTTACAATGAAACATTACAGAGTATATATCAGTTGATTCCCAGTCAATGACTCTTTTGAAATACGTCTTGACAACAAACCAAAGAAAGTGTAAAGTTAACCACTGAGTGCCAATTATTCAAATGGTCTATTTCTTTAGATAAACATGGTTTATAGGCGACAGAGTAATTCTATGGTTGAGAAAATTGGAAACATGTGATTGCTTTAAATGGAAAAACTCGTTTCAATGTGGATTGATTTAGTGTTTGGTAAGGTCTGTTAAAAGCTGCTTTTAGAGCCCAGTAGGGTTTGAATCAACAAAGGGATTCAGAGGACATAATGATTAGATAATATTGGGAACTAGTTGCATGTTTCCACAGCAACAGAATTGATAAATGAAAGAATCTTGAGAAGAAGCCTATAAAAGCTAGATTAGAAATTTTCTTATGAACCAATGCTTTGTAATAAATAGTGTTAACTCCAAGCCAGATGACTTCTGATTTGATTCTTTAGAATGAACCAAATAATTGGGTAAAACAAACAATTCCCAGCCAAACAACTTATGTTTCAAACCAATCCAATGTTCACATGTGATCAAAGAAGGTGCCCAATCCACCTTCTGAGCCTACTCTTTACAAAAGACCAAATGATTCCCAGGCACTTTATGTAATTTACATAATAAACAAACTATTATTTGGCAAATAACTCTTTAAAATTAACAAAAACAAATTACCATGAGCAATTCTTTTCAGTTAACTGGTTAACTGAATCAACGGTTTGAAATAACCCAGTATTTCTCACTGCAAATGTTGCTTTTTTGACTCCTGCTTAGCAAATCATCATAACAAACTCCAAAATATCCACAAGTGGTGTTAGTCGTTGTAAATCTGAAGCACTTCCAGAGAGCTCGCAGAAGGACACAATCTGGTAAGCATGGGATCTGACGCCAGGATCCCAGTCCTGCCAGGAAAGCGTCTCCATGGTAACCAGAGGAGATTGGTTTGCTTAGCCTCAGCCTGGTCCGATCGCGCCATAATGTAAAGAGACAACATGCTGGAATTAATCAAAGTGTCAGGGAGGCGCGAGAAGACCCGGGAATTTAATTTGAAGACATGCGAAATAGAAGCCATGTCGGGGTTTTTTTCTCCATACAAACACACTCATGTGATTCTCCAGAGCTCAGAGGACACAAATCACCAGCACTTTTCACCATTCCAACATACATTTTTCAATAACGAGAGCAATTATCACAGCGATTAAAAGGCCATTGGAGAAGTGCTGAAATTAAAAGTTAAACAACGACCCATTCAGGTATTTGTTCTTTACCCTCAGTTGAAGATATTTGAATTAAAGTAAACGAGATTTGCCTCCCAATGTAAGTCGCTTTGGATAAAAGTGTCTGCTAAATACATAAATGTAAATGTAAAATGTAAATGGTGCATTTGGCATTCGAGCATGTGCATACAGTGTGAGGGCCGTATATGGCCAGAGACTGGTGAAGGTGGTATAAATCGTACAGGAAGTATGGTTCTTTTTACAAACATTCTTTTTTTGTACATATGTCTGCAACACTGGAGCCGCTCCTGCACCACAACAGTTTCCAAAGCTCCAAAAGAGCGATTAACCAACCAAGATCTTGTAGAAACCTGGGGAGGGTTGCTCAGAGTTTGCATGTTCTACTTGTGCTTGCATGGGTACTTTTACCCCACAAGCCATAAAAGAAGCTTTAGGTTAATTGGTTACTCCACATTAAATAGAGATAATGTTGCCGTGAATGGATGGCAAGATGGATGTAGAAAGAAAGAAAGAATACAGGAACCTTGGAACATGCTCAGTTGCAGACTACAATACTAGACACAGGCTTGTTTAAGCCTCACTAACCTATAAATGAGCAAATTATAATATGAATTAATTCATAGTAATGAGCCACAAGTTATGCAATAGTTAGCAATTAGCTGGTTAATTTAATATCACAATTTCATTTTAACAACTGACAGACCCCTGCGGTACCTCTGCAGAAAACCCCTGTGGTTCAACAGTACCAGAACATAAGAACACATCATTTTGATAGTTATTTGGATTAAGCCCCAATGTAATGTAATTAGTTCCTTCAAATATTCTTGTTTGTTTATCTCATGTCTCCGTTTATTAGTGTGTAAAACGCAGAGTAGTTTTAATTTATGGTTGGTTTAACATTTAAATGCAATCTGAGGTATTTTTATAATTGAACGTCAACTTTTATCATTCAGAGTGTGATTGTGGTTTATACTTAGGGTTTAAATCTAAAAAGGTTTGATATCTTTCTGCAGAAATTAAGCAAAAAATGTTTTAATATGTTCAATCAGCGTTGCCATGTGAAGCTCGCCAAGAGCCGGCTGACAGGGAGTCACTTCCTAGGTGTGAATCGAGCACTACTGGGAACAGAAGGAGGCCAGGAAGAGCTCCACCGACCGGGTCAACAGTGTCCTTATTGGGCCTGTTGAGTCACTGGAATCAGCTGGACACCCGCTCTTAGAGAAAGACACATGAGCATCACGGCGTTCATGGGACCAGGATCATGGAGATCCCACACCAAATGGAACCCCGACACAACTGGACTAAGCAGGGTAACACTCCTCGGTTCAAAACGCGCTTGGGAACCATGTGTTTCGGCTTCTCATTTGAATAGCTTCTGTTTGATTTGCTTCATGTGTGAAAAGGCAGACGTCAGGGTTTGGTTTGTCCTTAACCAATACAAAAATCGCCAAACCGCTAATAAGTGAGGTTTCAAAAAGTGGTGGGTTTTTAATTTCTTTATTTCTCACCTGACAAACACTCAAATATTTTCTCTCGTACAGAAAGTGACTGAAGTGTAAGCTTTGGCTGATGTGTGAGGGTCTCTGTGAGGACAGCGGTTCACTGAGAGTGCAGCAGGAGGGAGAGAGCGAGGTAGCAAAAGAGAGAGGACTAGCACTGCTTGCTTGGCTTTCTCCACAAGCTCCAGGCTCTGGACACACTCTCCTGGTACCAAGCACTCGACTGATGGCCTACAACCCAGAAAACACATTAGTTCACACCCAGCCAGACTGCCTAGAATGCCTTCCATCACCAAGGCAGAGGCTCATGCCCTCCAATGCCGGACTCCCAACTCCCCCGCAACGAATCACTGAGGGCGGTTGCAGACTGGAGCAACAGATGCCACTTCATGAACGGGCACAAAAACGGAGAGATAAACAGAAAACCAGCAGCTGGCAGCTCTCCAGCCATCAGACAGCTGGCACTGATGCCCTCCACACTCCTGGCACACATTGCCCACCTCCCGAGAGAGACACAAACACAGCAGGGGTGGGTATGGTTAGGGTTTTTAATGATAATAAATCTATATTTAAAAAATGGCAACAACGACTAAATGATGCCTGCAATTATTACTTTAAAGGGACCGTAAACAGTAAAAATCAGCCATCATTTTTTCAGACTCTTGTGAGGGTTCGCTCTTTCTTATATTTTAGAGGGCCGTTGTTCAAACCAAAAACTCTCTAAGGTTTTGAATCACACATATGAAGTGCATGGCAATCCACATAAAGTTGGGTTCGATAGCAGGGCACATTTTTTGAATGTCGGTACGCCTTATGTGTCACATTTCCAACAAACAAAATGAGGGAAAACAAAATCTGTGTTTTTGCTTCTCTAATTATGAGTATACAGGATTACAAGTACATGGGCCAATAGAGGGAGGAGAGAGGAAATAGATAACATATCTGGCTCTCAGCTCCAAGTCTAATTAACACTCCAGCGCACACAAGTCGAACTAAAACGGTGTGTGTGATGTAGGAGGTGATGGTGGGATGCATTCAGCCTCGTCTGAAGGTGAGACAGTCTGTCGTCTGATGATGACGAATGATAGGAAGCTTTGAGCCAACACATCCACCAATCAGGTCGCAGACTCTCATGGCCAATTCTATTTCTCACTTGGGCTTGCTGTAGCACTCCATGCCGACTTGTCTTCCAGTTTCATTTATTTACCCTGCTAATTATTAATAAAGCAAAAACTGCAACAGTTGCTTCATGATTATGGAAAACTAATCTAATAAATAAGAACGGCCAGAAAAGCAGTTTTAACATGAAATTTTAAACACTTCAGCAAAAAGTGTAAACCATTAGCAAGATGTCCCAAGTTGTGTCGCAAGATGAACAAATATGTAAATATAGGGGAATATTCTGTAATAGCTCAAAGATGTAAACGATAAAAATATAATTTAGGGTAAGATGTAAAAATAGCAAAACAATTAACTTTGGTTATTTACACGTTTCTATATTCAAACTAAAATAAATAATAATAAAAAATGACACATGCATTTATATTGTTAATATTTCAACATCATATATCTAGGAAAATATAAAAAGATGGACAGAATTTTTTACCTAAACTATCTATATGTGGAAAAGCCTTCAAAAACACAATGTAAACAATGAAACTAATATTGTAGATTGTTCAGGACTTTATAGAGACCAGTCGAGTTCTTCAGCACCAGATTAAGTTCAAACACTCCGTGACCTTTGTGTTCGAACAAGAAGAGATCATCTCTTCCCAAAGAATTAAGTTCATGAGATTGTCCCAAATATCATAGTTTTACTGAAGCATTTAGTGTCTTAAACTAAGAGGTCTTGTCCAAGTGCTGAAAAACAACCCCACACCATAATGCCCCTGATAGCCTGAAGCATGACTGATTACTCCAGAGAATGACTTCACTATAAAAAGATTGTCAAGACGCATGTGTCTGTTATTGCATCTCCAGATGCATTACTGAAAATAAGCCCACAAACTAGCATTATAACAAATGTAGGCGAGTTAGATTTTATTTTCCTTATTTTAAGGACCAGTCTGTCGGTTGTGGTTGTGGACCTCTAAATGTGGTAAAAGTGGTGGTTGGAGTGGAATTTGAGGTTGTCAGGGAGTGTGTCCAGCCAAGCCCTGGATTTTTATTGTGGTTTTTATTCCCAATAACCACACCATAATGCCCCATTTTCTTTATTGCCGACTGATTGCCAAATGTAGAAGCATGATTCATTACTCTAGAGAAATCCTCCACTCTAGAAGAAACATGTATATCTAATGACATCTCCTGATACCTTACTTAAAAAACTGGTAAAATGGGTAAAAAAAAATTATTTTCACTGTTTTTGTCATATTTTAAGGATCAGTCTGACGGTCCCCATGCATAATGCAGGTTTTCACGAGGTTTGTGTACCGAGCCCCACCAAGCTGTGGATTTATTTCCCAACAACAGCCTTCGGCGTGTAAACAAAAGAACTAATTTCATTGGTGGAACACAATGTCATCTCGCAAAAAATCAATAAAACTTAGTGGAGCCAAATATGGGCTACATTGCAGGTTTTAATGCTCAATTCATATGTTTTGATGAAATCTTAGGTTCTAAAGGGTTTTAATCTTCATTGAGAGGAATGTGTCCACACATGCCATGTGTGTGCAACAGAACATTGTGATCTGGGCATGACAGGGCGCAGAAATCACTGAGAATCTCTTAGATGCCAGAACCATGATACATAGCACAGCTTCTGTCCGTCCTCTCACTTATGGAGCTTTCCATGACGTGTCCAGAATGGCTTGTTTCACATAAACCATCGACATCTCACAACATGCCTGCTTCTCCACGCCTCAAAAACAGCCTTTACAAGTGCGATCAAAGAAAGTTAGACTGTGAGAGAGAAAAGGAGGCTCAAATCACCTCCACCAAATGCCTAAACAAGTGGAAGTGTCTTCACAGTGCATCTGAGCCCCAACCCTCCAGATTTCCCAACTTGTCCATTAAAAGCATGCAGCACGGATTCTTCTCTGCTTCATTTCTTCATCTAATCTGGATGCTTGACTGATTCTAATAGGTTTTACGAGTGAATCTGACTGACCGCAGCTGCCTTCTTCCATCATAAGCAGCTTATCAAAGAAAAACATATTAAAAATGCAAGTTCTAAAATGCCTGACAAGGAGGTCAACACCAGAGAGTCAGCCGCCGATATCAGACGAGAAGCAGAGAGAAGATTATGGAGATTTTTAAAGCCGCTGGGTGATGGAAATATAAACATCTAATCAATGGGCAACAACTCATCACTAACTATGAAATCCCAACAAACCCAAACACCACATGATGCTAACTGTTAATAGCACTGAACCAAATCTAGAAGAACTACAGGCCAAACAAATGACTCTCATGAAACATTATCAAGAAAGTCTTTTAATAAATGTTTTTTTTTGGCAGATGCCGTATGTTTAATAGAAAATCTGATTCAATAATGCATGGGTCTCAATGTCTCACGGATATCCTGCGAGATTACCAATCCTTACCTTAGAATCTGAGCTCCTATAGGCTATTATCACCCTGCTCACAAACTAAAGAACAGAGCTTCTTTTATCAACTGAATTTACCAAACAGATACAGTTCACCTTCACGGACCTGAAACCGGAGGAGGCGAAATCCTTCAATCAACAGCTCTCTTCAGTGACCTCGGTGAACCATGGTATTATTTCACACGGCCATATCCATTTCAGACATGCAGGACACAGCAAGAGAGGGAGTGTGTTTCCTCTGAGAGCTGACAGATAGTGATTTTACAGGGTCCAGGTACACAGAAGGCATTTTTATAGCTGATGTCTGAAGCAAAGACCTTCGGGGGTGCTTACCATTTTGTGGCCCTCAAATGTTTTTTTAAGATCAGTTTCCACTTAGACTTCTAGGCATCTTACAAAAAAGTACCATCTTTTACACATAATTTCATAGACCAATTTAACTGCCAACACATTTTTATCACCTACGTGCAACTCCAACACCTCATTGTTGACACAAATGAATGGTCACTTAAATTTAACTAGCAAATTAACATCTCAAAGTCACTTAAAATGCCATGAAACCGAAATTTTTTACAGTTCAATTGTTGGAAAACAGAATTATTTTTTAACTCTGTTCCTACATTAATGCACCATTAACACCTCAGTAAAATCTTGCTGTAAAAAAATCTCTTCATAAAACTATAACCAAGATGGGAGAATGCAGTTGAGAGGAGGGTGACCTGGTCTGAGATGTAGAAAGCAGAGCCCCACCGAGCAGAGCTCTATATCTCGGAAGTTTATAACATTCTCCAAAGCCCATCTAATCTCCATACATGGGGCATAGCAGGGACAGGCTTCAGTGGGAAAAGATGCACCATCAGGACTATCATCCCCTTTGTCAGAACTGAGGAACAGGCATCCCCATGCAGTGACAAGATCATCTGCAGCCATCCTGACTTCAGAGAGAACTAGACCTTAATCAACAGTTGAAGCTCCCCAGTCACATCCATGCATCTGGATATCCTTCTTTCAGAACCGATGTGTCCAGAAGGTATCAGCAAAGTACAGTCTCTGATAAAAATGGACACATCTTCATTGCCTGGCATGGTTACTAGCAGGAGCTCCAGATCTACCTCTACTTCCTGTTCTAGCAGCGATGAAGGTGCAATTAGGCTCTGCTCACCTTCTTTGTCTTTGTGTTTGTAAAGCTTGTTGAAAAAGCTCTGTCTGTGAGCGCCACCAAACTGTGTTTCTCACTTCAACAAAAGAGCCAATCACAGCACTTTGACGGCTTGTATTACCTGTCATTGTAATATTACCATACTGAAAATGGATGCTGATACTGGATGGTCAAATGCAAGTGTCATTAGGCTTAGCCTTAGGCTTAGTTTCAGTGGTCTAATGCATCTAAATAAAAATAAGCAAATACGTTTGCCGATATTAGTCTGTAAAAACAGGTGTTTTTATGACTCAACTCTGAAGATGTCATTCAAGCAAAAGCCCACTTTTATTAAGACAACATTTATGCATCTCAACAGCTTCCTGCAGTCACTTTATAAAAAAGAACAATAAAAAGCTCTCATGGGTTTGAGAAGAAAGACACTAAGGTCTTGCTAGTTGCCATTCCGATCCACCCGCTAGAGGCTTTATTATAATCAAGTGAATGCAGTAGCATCTCATAAATACCTCACTTAAAAAGTCATTTTCAGCAGAAGCAAAGTGTTTTGCTGTCTATCGTGGTGTTCAAGCTACTACTTAAATCCAGATATAAAGCGAGATGAGCACATTTCATTCCCTTACAAGTAGCACACAGAGATTAATAGGGAACGAGCATAATTATATTTTCTGCCAACACACTAAACACACACTTGATTTTTTTTTTAAAACAAGAATTCCCACCTAGACTTCTAAACATTCTAGCAGAGGCTGCACACCTCCCACTTATGACCCGAAGTTCTATTTACTGAGTAAGAGTCATTTCTCCATATTTATCCTGGTAAATCGCACAGTATTTATTACTGCTACGCTCGCCAGCACTCTATTACAGCAAGGCCCAGATTGAGCTCTGGTGGGAGATCAGCCAGGTGATACAGAGTTATTAGAGAGATTTCAGGCGTGGAGGCTGGCGACCCCCCTACGGAGGGCTGCACTGGGATTAAAGCGAATGCTGCAAATACAAGGTCGACAATCCAGGCAGGCGACAAATAAGAGGAAGCTACAGCCACACAAGAGCCATCATTCTTCACGATTAGCATTCGAGACTCACGGTGGGATGCTAATGGTGTGAAAATAAACTGGTGCTGTCTTTGCTTTAAAAAGGTCAGCAGTTGACCCCTAGATGCTGACTGTTGTGAGAGGAGTGAGTGTTAGCATGCTGTTAATAGCAGTGGCTTATGAAGTGGATCGCAAAATACGCCCAGTAAAGGTTGTTTGGCATTCAAAGATGTTTTAAGAGTGCCTTTTAAATTCTATTAATGCTAATGAATTTGGAAATGTGACAAATAATTAAATTAAAGTGGTGCTGTGTATATTACTGTGTTAACACAAATTATGTAATTTATGCAGTTGCAGTTTTATTTCTGCGGGTTCAACATATAAAGAAGTAGAAATAAGACCAACAAAGGACTTTTTGTCAAAGTCCGCATTTTTGCATTTACACCCATTTCATAGTTTGGTCTGGTTACGGCCTTGGTCATGTGATCAAGTTCAGTCTAATGATTGCTCATTTTGTTTCCCCACAACGCAAGCCTTCTGTGTGATTAGTGAGTTTGCGAACAAAGCCTGGTCATTCGTTGAATTAGTTTTGTTTCTTTCTCCTCCTTTGGTGAAGTCTTTTGTTATTCGGGTTTCCCCACAAGGGTCTTTTATGCTTTCTTTAGGGTTTATATTACTTGTTTTTGAGATCAATAAACAATAATAAATATTGCTTTCAAGCCACCCATTTAATTATATTTGGAGGATAATAATGATTTATTTCAGGTATGTTATTTAAATAAGACAATTTAAATAAACAATCGGATTTGGAATTTAAATAATTTCTTTGTCTCGCGTTTACATGAACTTTTTACAATTTACATTTACATATTCAATAATCAAAAATAAATGTGATTATTTGTAAAAAAAAGAATTTGCTCTACTTTTTTGTATAGATTGACAGCACTAAATTAAATGTAATTTCATCTTTTGGGAAAATGGCTTGAAGTTGAAATGTTTTGCAACTGGCAGATACTGTCGTGTGACAGAAAGAAGACGGAGGCAGACATAGAGAATGATGGACAGCTCAAAGCTTAGAAAAGAACAGCAGGAAAGCAGAACATACAGAAAACAGACATGTTCGAAAGTCAGGAGAATCAATAGGAGGACTGCTGTGAAACATACAGATTGATGATAAAAATGAGGGATAAAAAGACAGGTAGAGAGACAGAGAGTAAAGATGGGGAGAAATAGATGAATGAGTCAGGTACAGCCAAATATTGAGATGAATAGATAGCTGGATAGATAAAAAGCATGTGCTAGCAAAATAAACAGCACAGGAAGAATTATACTTTAAGAGAAATAAGTAATTGAACCCCTGCTAACTGCCACCTAGCAACCATTTTTCTGAACTCTAGCTCAGATTTGACAAATGACGATGGCATGTGGGTCAGTTTATATGACTTATAGTGATATTATGTCACGGACCCCATCCTATTGGCATTTCCCTTTCTTAGCTAAGGAAAATAAAAAAATATATGGTGGTTGGTTTATATCACTCATATTGGCATGGGGATGTATGTTCTACATTGGCAACCAATCCATTTGCTTTTTACAAGCCAACATCAAAGTTAGTTTACAAACCTTAGCCATCTAGTTACATTTATTCATTAGATTAGTTCACGTCTCAGGATGGATTTTATCTCACTCCTCTTTGGCGACCCCTCCTAAGTCTAGCTTTAGTTGACGGCACATAGCCCCCATATTCCCTTTCTCCTGTTCTCTTGAGAGAAAATACCCCCAAAGCTTAATGTTTTCACACCCATGTTTCCATGAAGGCAATCGGAAGTAGAGGTCTGTAGAGATATTTAGAAATCTGAATGGCAGATATTTTTTAATGCTGTTAAAAAAAGAGCGGTGATACCAAGAGTTTGAGTCTCATAAAACAGGGAGGAGCGTATCAAAACTAACCAGGTGGCTACAGTGCAGCTCATTAATGCAAGGAAAGTCCACTTTGTAGCCCTTCACCTCCATCTAAAAGGAGGGTTTTCGTTCTGATCCTGGACTCCTAATTGGGACAGCTTGCATAATAAGTGTACAAATGAAGCTTGGGGAATGAAAGAAAAGAAGATGTAAACATCGAACTAATTTTTCCATCAGGTGGCCGATATCAATGTGATACTAACTTAGAAAAATCTCCCTGATTTTCAGCCGATCCGTATATCTGTATGCCGCTAATAGGCCTTCAAATCCTCCTTCAAACAAAGTAGTGTCCAAGCAGCTGGATTTTAGTTCCATCTAACAACACTTTCACCAAATTGTTCTCTGAATCAGGTAAACTCAAGAAGATCCTGCTTGGGTGCCTTCTTGAGTAGAGGACCGATGGAGGATTTCAGCACTTTAGAGTGCTACCAATTGTTTTCTTGGTAACTGCTGCAGATGCCTTTAGCTGATCGACAAGATTCAGTCATAAAGTTCTGGGCTAGTTCCCAAGAATTCTATTAGTCAATTTAGTTCCAGACAGCTTTTTGGATTGTGTGGACGAGTAAGGAGATGATACTTTGAGGGTGTATCCACACTAGGCACATTTGCCTTGATCTGCTAGGGGTCAAAAACTCCTTTCCTACAGTGCGTGTAATGAGACAGACGCTACGTGAGTAGACAGCTCAGTATATGGGTAGTTAGATAGACAGACAGCAAAAGATATAGAGCAACAGAGACAGGAGTAGCTGGTTAGAGAGAAAGACTAGTTTCAATATGAACCGCTATTACGTATGCAAATCTAGTCCATCTGACTCGGTCCGAACGCAACTAAAAGCAGTGTCAGCATCCACTCCGAGTGCGATCGCTAAAACGGGTTCACGGCCTGCCCGTAATCCTCCATCCAGCAGCTTCACATCAACACAGCTCTGTTTCACTCTGATAGCACTGGAGATGAGCCGCTGACCACTGTGTGCGTGTGTGTGCGTGTGTTTGCCAAGCCCATGGAATTCAATCTCCCTCACAGGCATGAGGGGACAGGGCCAGATACAACAGCAGCATCCCAGAATAACCCTGGAGGTATCCATGAATGAAACAACAGGATTACAAAGCACTGGAAATCCCACTGAGATCGCAGATAAGGCTGTTTTACTGCCGTGTGTCACACCCCGGGAGGAGGGAGGAGTCAAACTGTTCCACTAATGAAAATAATGACAGGCAGGTGTTTGCATACAACTATTATGCAAATAGCATTAACTATTTGCTGGAGTTCAGATTGTCTTTTGTATCAATTGTGTTAGAACTTGTTGGTGTGCTATCATACTACGTGGACAGACCATAATCAAGGACGAGTTCATTTCCGGAGACTTCCTGTTGTCATTATATTTATTTCCCAAAAATGTATCTAATACCATTTTGTTTGGATGGCAGCAGAAACATGTTTCTTTTTGAGTTTGTTAGTTAGAATAATTAAACATTCTCTATTAATCTGTCAAATTGAGGGTTTGCGCAAGTTTTTATTTTTTTCAAAAAAGGATCAGATGCTTTGGTTATTAATGCACTGCATTTCTGCAGAACTGAATCCTAACTGGTCGGATTCTCAAATAACAACAGTGTGGTGTCAACAGATTCTGTCATTGACAATAATTCGTGCTGCTGCTGCAGGACTCAAAGATATCGTCAGACCGTAATTACTGAAAAACACCAGTTACAGAAACCATTCATTTACTGCTATATTTGAGCACATGCAAAACAAAAACATATGCGAGACAGTCATGCCAAGAAATCTGAAGAGAAACAAAATGCGTGTGGGTGTTTTTACATCCGTCTGCAAAAAAAAAACTGAAACCATTGTTTTTATTCTGTCAGGAAAGCAGTTGCTTCCCCTGCATGGGTTGCATGTGTTTCTGTTAAAAATTGAAGCAAGAATAATTGTTATTTATAACAGGGCACCAATAATGTTCAGTCTACTATTTCATCATATTTGTAGTATTTGTCTTGACATTTTATTCACTTACGTGTTTATACATATTATGCATCACCCTCTATCTCAGCAAGAAGAAAGCTTCAGATATCTGCTGATCAAAGGAGTTGATTTTGTTGAAAAAATTTTGCTTTTATTAAAATAAATAAATAAATTTGGCTTGAAAAAACTTTATAAAAAACTGATTATTTTTCATCAAGAAATAAAAACAAGATGAAGCAAAAAATGCTTTTTCTATAATTAATATATAATAAAAAACATGGAAACTTTATTAACCAATAGTATTTGAAGACTGATAAACTGTTTTGGTTGAGGTATCGGAGCTGAGCGTGTTGCTGAATGGTGCCATTTTCGAAAGCACACAACACTGTTACTCTCTCTCTCTCTCTCTCTAAAGTTGTTGGATTTTTTTTCTTTGACGAAAACGTAATTAGTTGAACTTGGTGAAAACTAAAACCAAACAAGACCATCACTAAAATGAAATTGATGTTAAAATGAACGCTGCCTGCAAGTATGAAACCAGTCACTTATCCGTCACTTCTTTAACCAATACCAAGTGAAACTAGGCAATATAACAATATTATTCAGTGTTTGTGACCCTTTTGACCTGCCATAGCATTCTTGCAAACATGTACATCCACACCTAAAGAAGCCAACAAAAAAATTCATTTAGGTTATTTTGAGTAATATGGATGTTTTTTAATTACATTTGAACAACACTTTTGATATTTGTTATAAGTCAATAAGAAATTGTGAATTAACCGTGATTTTGTTTTCTTTCGGTTTTCTTCAACAGACCAGCCCTAAGTACAGCAATAGTCTAATATCTTTACAATGGAAAATAAAAAGGTTAAAAACTAATTTTCACAAAGCTACCAGGAAGAATGGAACTCAGAAGGAAGCACAATCCTGAACGTCAACCTTTTTTTGTTTTAGAATTTCCATCTATTTGTTGTCAAACTTGAACCAAGGGAGGCTTTAAAGATTAAGAGGCTAGGAATGTCAGTGAACTTCCTGCTCTGTCTGATGACTTCCGATAGGTCCCCTGTCAGGAAGTGATTGTTGTGCAGTTTTCCTGTTTAAAATGATTATGTTTACGTGTGCCATAACTCACCATATTTACATTCTCTTATGACAAAAAGAAGTATATGTTTGTCATCAAAGGGAGCAGAACAGAACTCCAGTCAGCGAATCAGACACTGGAAAGCGTGAAATGGAGAAGTGCAATCATGTTTCATGTACGAACGCAGACAGAGAACACTGAACCTAGATCTGAACAAACCAGATGTAGGCGATTCCCACAGCATGACGAAGAAGTTCACTCTTCCACCACAAGAAACCAAAACAATACCTATACACTTCGATAACAATAGAAGAGATTGTGGAGAAAAAAAATCCACAATGAACACTTTTCAATCCCCTGATGCTTCTGAATTGAAGGGTAGTACTGGAGCAGGGGTGCTCATTACGACGATCACGGAGGTGCTACCGGTCGATCGCGACGTGAAATTGAAACAATATCAGCCGATCATCCATCCCGTCACAGTTCAGTAGTTAGCTGCAGATTCACGGATTCGGTTTTCTCTGCTCAATAGCTCGAGACCAGAATGTTCTTAGTAAACAAATAATACCTATTTTTAATCTGTGTTATGTAGCGGACAAACTACAAAACGTTTTTTTATCAAAACAAATTTCCCTCTGCATTCGCAGAAACACATCAGCGTCTATGAGCAACCCGCTGACATGGAATCGCTTAGGGACCGTCTGCAAATTACCAAAATATGTTTTACCCAGAATATGCTTCATAACTTCATCCTAAATTGTTCTATTACAACCAAAATCAAGCAACACGCCACTCCTCACCTGCATATTGTACTGCACAACTCAGTTTCAATAAAAAATGTAAAAAATTATCAGAGCATAATTTTTTTCTTGATTATTTGGGTCAAAGCTCCATTGCTCCCATAAAAATCACTCTATTACCACCAAATTCAGGTCACACACAACTGTTCTAATGATTCAATTCAGTGCAAGTCATCAAATTAAACTCAGGTTATTACAAAAAATGTAAATAATTAATTATTATGTGTGTTTTGTCAATTCTCAACAAAGTTGAAATGACTTTGACTTGGTCATTTTAAAAAAGTAGCTCGCAAGCTGAAAAAGTGTGAGCACCCCTGTACTAGAGTATTAACTCGAGACATATATTAATCGTTTTAATTCAGACGTGAGAGTGTGACAGAGTACTTCAATGTGCAAAAACAAACAGAGGAAATGTCCACACACCAGCATTCCAACATGGATGGATGTGAAATAAAGTGTGGGTTATGAGTTATAGCAAAATGTAGATAGAAACAATGTGTTGCGTGACTTTGACGTGTTTGTATCTGTGCTTGTGCTCAGGGCCCTTTACGGATGATTTTGGAACAGCTCAGCAATGTCCTTTTAGTTTCTGTGCGAAAAAAACACAAAGCTTTCCATTTCCCCGTCCCTGAATCTTGCTGATCTGAGAGAAAACGTTTACAGGCACACGAACGTGATTGTATACACGATGATGACAAAATTAGATCTCGGCTTCCACAAACTCTACCTTCATCAGCATAAAAAACAAACAAGCCACTCTGAAAACGTGCACAAAATTACTAATGCGCACTAAAAAATAATCTTCAGTCAATCGGTCAATGTCAAATTTATTTAAAAAGCACATTTAAAACAACCAGGTGACCAAAAAATGCAAGGTTAATAGGATTAAGAATCTTTAGCGTGTGATTGGTTTGTAAGGTTCTCCGCTAAAATGTCATCAGTTGAGCATTATACAAGGAAAAAAAAATGATGAAAACAATCATTTTTCTAGAAGTACTAATATTTAAATCACACAAACAGCATCTGTATATTTAACTATGAACAGAACAATCTATAAACTAACTTTCATATTTCCAAAGAAGACTTCATGTTTTACATTCATAACAATCTATTGTTCAGTGCTTGGGCAGAGTTAAAATGTGTTTTTCCCTGTTTTTTTTTTTTTTTTAATAAATGATCCTAAAAACAGTTTTAGTGACAATGCTTGATATCTTTTTTCAGTACAACCCCAGCTTCTTTTTTTTTTTAAATATTTTTTCATTACATTATACAATATTTTTTTTTACTGCAATAATGTATAACAGTTTTACAACAAAAATCAACAGTGTTGAGACAAAATAAAAATTCATGATTTTGAGTGAATGTTGCCCTGCGATGGACTGGCGACCTGTTCAGGGTGTACCCCTGCCTCTCGCCCACTGTGCACTGCAGGCCCCTGTGACCCCAAAGGGAATAAGAGGGTTGGAAAATGAATGAACGAATGAAAAAAAAACAAGTAACCCTCTACTAAACTTTATACAGCGTTGTAAGCACTATTTATTCCTGCATTGTTTTGTGGCAGAATTTTGAAAAACACTAGCCATATCACAGGTCTTCCAAAGGTTATTCCTTCTTTCACCACTAGAGGGCAAAAATGTTTTTATGAGACTCATTATTATGGCACATAAATATCAGCAAAAGTCATTTAAATTCATTTTTTGAGAGATCATACTCCACGAATAACTTCTAGCCTTACAAACAATAAAGCTACACAATTTAGTTGAGCATGGAGTGATAGTTTTTTGTTTATTCACGATTATCTGTTTACAATTATGCACTTGCTGATCCTTAATATTGTATATTTCAGCGCTTAGACTCTAGGGTTATGGGCAGCGGTAGCTTGGTGTGCTGGAGATTAAATAAAAATGATTACAATGTTGTTTATGCCACACAGACGTCATGTACGTAATGTTTATTTGAATTTTTAGGTGAACTATGCCTGTAAGGCTTTGGTGTAGAAATAACAAACCTGTCAGCCCTCAGACATTCTTCCAACTAACAGCAAGGAGATTTGCATGAGGAGCAGCCGGATCCGTCCTGCAGAGGCCCAGCCTGCCACGACAGCTTGGAAGTTTGCAGGGGGTGATGGGATACTAGAGGCTTTGGACTGTATTTTGGAGACGGGGAAATGAATGAGGTGTTTTGATTGCTTCTATCCAACAGAGCGCACGGTTGTAGACGGAAAGCAATGACAGTGTCTGTGATGACCCTTTGACTGAAAAGATTGGGGGGAGGTTTACTCTTGCATAAGAGACCACCCAAACCTGGATTCAAGCTACAATAACTATATTTAAGCTATAATAACAAAATTTAAATAACAGTTTTACCCAGAATAACCATTCTTACTTTTAATATTATGGGACAAACTGGTTTTTCCAATTCTTTTACAACAACCCAATTCACATGACGTCATGGTACCCAGAAGTTATGGAGTGAGTGGCAAAAAGTGGTGGATGTGAGTTAACCAGCTTAAATACTGAAAAGCAGTTGTGCAAACGACTGCTTGAACTGGTTTTCTAAGACTTCAGTGATTCCATTCTACAGACTCACGAAATCCAAAAACAAATGGACTGATACAATTTAAGAAATGATCACTTCCTATCAGCATAAGTACAGTATTAAGTATAGCTTGCTAACGGTTGACGGCCACTCAGTCACATTGAGGAGGACCCTCTATAAAAATAGCCAAAACCTTCCCAATGGAACTAAATGACACTTTTGTTAACATTCAGTTCACTTAAAACAATTGTTTGGAAGATTGTCTGTAGTCTTTGTCTTAAACCTGGTTATTTATTTTGAAAAACAAAAAACAGGAGTAGGGAAAGAGTGGAGATATCAAGCCCAACATCAAGGTTTTACCCTCGACAACTGAGCATGTGTAGACTCCTGCACGGTCTCATGGCAGTGGCCGATTCCTGGTAGTGGCTCAAGGCAATTGGTCAAAACAGTGTTTACCCTTGTTGTATTGAGGACAGTGAGTGTGACGCATACAGTGTCCCCCTCTCCCAATTCACATTTCTACCTGATACACACAGTCCTATAAAGTCAATAAAAGGGATACACCAGGCTAAAAATATTTCATAAAAGCTCTTAATATTAACAAACAGAGGTCAGAATATTCTAGTGAACTGCTTATTTAAAAAGAAAAGGCTATGTCCATCATAAGCACAATTAAATTTTACACTAAGCAATACAAGAGCGGTTAAATTAAGTGAAGTCAACCAGCGCAGTCACTGAACAGGGGTCTTTGCATTAAAAAATTGGTTCATAACGCTAGAAAAGTTAAATTAATTGAATTCAAAAGGTTTTGTGAACCTTAGATCTACGCAGATACCTTTCTAAGCTCATGTCAACTGTAATCGAGGCCATTGTGACCTGGGAAAACCTCAAAGTTTGTCTGCGGGCTTCACCCATGAGCTATGCTTTTCCTGTGGAATTTATCAGACGCTGGGAAATGATTAATTTCGAAGCAGCCAACGCTGATTTGGTTCCCTCTCTCGTGTTCAAATGAAGTGATAAAATGCTCTATTAGGCGCTGAATAAATGAGCTATGGTAATTCTCATTCTGGTTTTGCTGTGGGGCATATAGTCAGTCACCAATTAGACGAACAGCAGGATGAAAGGCCACCAGGGACTCACCTGTCACGGAAGAAATGGAAAACTGGTAGGTTTAGTGGTTTGGTTCTAGTTTAGTTTTAAAACACAAGACCTTATGCTGTTAGTGAGGTTACAGGAATTTTTCGACATATTTCTTTATGAAAGTTGATGACGAATCGGGTTTTGGGTAGAATGCAGAACAGTCAGCATCAAAAACCATTACAGCATCAATCTCTCAGCAAACATGACGGAGAGAACAAAGCGTGGGGGATAAACAGGACAAGCTTTTAAATCTCTGATGCAGATTTCCCATGCTGGTGAAATGATAATACATGCTGGTGTATCTGAAGCAAAGCCTGCATCATCATCATCATCCTCTTACAGCAGCAGAACATTATGTTCTTAAAACAAGAGCTTCTTTAAGCCTGCTTTGTTTGATCAATCAGAGATATGCACATACAAAGCAGGTTTTAGGCCAAATGAAAAGTAGGTCATTGGTCCACAATGAAATCTACAGTAAATCAAACGCTGCGCTTTTTGACCCACAAAAAAAAAAAAAAAAAAACAATAGCCAGAACAAATGTGGTCTTCTACAAAGCGGATCTTTTGAGGTATCACCATAGGCTTGGCTGCTCTAAGTCTTTGTCAAAGGATTAAAACCGACAAGTTGAATATTTTTTAAAACCCAGAGCTTCAACACTTCAACACTTTGCAAACCACCAATCAAAAATAACATACAGTGTAATTGATTACGACGTCATTTTCTGACAAAGATTCTCACTATTACGGTTGAAAATAACTATTTATGTAACCTCGTTTTAGGGTATTTCACAAACAATTGGTCCAGATCACCTCCTGATCATGCTAACAGTGGTATGGAATTCAAATTCGTTTTCAAAAAACTTGCAAATTTTTTAAGTAAGGCTTTGTTCAGACTGCAGACTGCATTTTTTTGGCCTAAATGTGACCTGACTTGTTGACAGCTTCAATTTAGATTTTTTTTCAAATGTGACCCAGGTCGGTTTTACAAGTGGTCCTAGATCAATACGTATCCAATGTCTATACGGCCAAGTCGGATGTATCCAAATCAATCAATCCCCATTCAGACAAGCTTTCTCACAGTTTTTCAGTGACTTTGATACAGGAAGATGCTTAGAGGCGTATTTAAAAAGTACACTGAAAATTGTGTCGTTAAGATAACTCCGATAACTGTTAGTCATTGCTTTTGCCATTATCCCAAATTTTCTCTGCTTCTTTCATCACAATCTTCGTATTCATCACAATCTTAATATTATAACACATTACCTTTATCAAAGCCACAAAACCACTGGAAGAGCGTACACACCCCCCCCCCCCAAAAAAATCATATTCTAAAATGATAAAATCTAAAAATTGGAATTCAGTATTAAGACCTGCTGTGTAGCCTAATACTCACTAAAAGGTTTAGTTATTTCTGAATGGTGGCATATTGGCACAAAACTTGGTGTAAAAAGCCATAACCATGATCTGAGGTTGCATGCACAGTTTTGGCACAGTCCCCCCTTGTGGTCTGGAAATATTGAACAAAACAATTTGTTCCAAGCACATTTGTTCAAAAAACCTATAGTCAATCCCTATCGAAATATCTTAACAAACTTTCAAAACTTTGAACAATACTTATAAAACACTCCCAAAACATCAAAGACCATAGCACAAACAACTGAAATTAAATCTAGTTCAATTTGGAAACTACCTGAGCCTCTAGTCATTTTCTAGGCCATCTGGGACAAATAAAAGGCCATAAAACGAAGAGAGTGAGTGAAGGATGATCAGTGAAAGAGACGAATCACAGTTTTTCCAGGTTTCACAGTCTCCAACACTCCCCCTCCTTCACTGCTGTTTCCCCCAGGATGTGACAGCCAAACAATAGCAGCACGAAATGCCTTAACGAGGAGAGAGGGAGCGAAGAGCGGTGAGAAGCCCTGGGAGAGATAGAGACTGGGCTAATTACAGAGCACCTCATTTCTCTGACCCCTCTGTCTGTCTCGGCGTTAGAAAAATGCAGCCTAGAGACTTTACTCTGGCAGGACTCCAGAACGCCGGTGCAATTCACTCAAATAAATAACTCAAATTAGCCACAATCCTTCTCTGACTTCATTTTTCACTTGCTTTGGCTTTTTACAAAGGCTCTCACCTCAGAACAGTAGATCACTGACAGAAGTAGCCTTGAGGTTAAGAGCCATGCCATTTGCTTCTGGTGATCTGAATCTGATTCCAGACTCAAGGTCCTTAAACGTGTTCACTGCATCTCTGCAAACTACTTTTCTGTCAAACAACCTTTTCCAAAGCAACAGGTTTGTTGCCATTTATGATTCTTTAGTATATATTGGTGCAATGCCCGCAGCATTCTAATGTTGAATCTAGCAATAGATCTTACTTCTAAAGAGCTCCAATTAAAATAAATGCATTGGTAAAGTCTAGCTGTATATTTGTATCCTGAGCTACTGCTTTGGATAGATTGGATAGTTTCACATGCATATTAACAGACCGTGGGACGTACTTGCGTCTGTTTGACACAGGTTTCGTAACTTTCCTTTCAAAACAGGAAGTCCCAAAAAGACCCCCAAAAACTGAAATGAACTTATTTATTGTGTAAAATGAAGTAAATGGTAGAAGTTACAGACTTCAGCCAACAGAGACCAACTTATATGTTGGGTTATTGTGAACCTTTAAAGGGGAATGTTTGTCCAATTTGTCATAGAACAAGCTGGTCTGTTGGTCATCCACTTCTTTTACCTCCCACTCAGTCTCCGACCAACCCCTAAGGACCCAATATCGACATAAAGGGAGGTTGATGTGGTGATTGGTCACCATGGTGATCAGAATCACTGATCTCGACAATCAGTGTTGCGGGAGAACACCAGTAAGAGAGTTGCCTGAATTACATCCGAATATTAAGTGGCACATAAGGAACAATTAAATTTAATCGATATGACTGGCTACGTCTGAAAAAGCTGTTATTTAGTAGAGAGGTGTTCTCATCCACTTCTGAAACACACCAGAGCTTGATCGTCTAATTTTGACAACATTGAGGGGTGGATTATTTTACAGCTTGTTTGTTTGAGTTATTTTCAGCCTTAACTTTCAGCCGCATCTCTGTTCTGCCTCACTTTGGCACTTGTCATGTCAAATTTGAGCCTCAAAACCATTAATCAGAAACCTATGCGTGACATCATGGACACAACGTCCATAGTTTAATACACAAGCCTCAAGTTAATCGCCATTCAGCATCCCCACATTGCCACGATTGGGTTGTACTCTCGTTTGCAGGATTTCTGTGCATTTCCACCCTACCCTTGGCACAAATTCCGAGCATTCCGAGTTGCTCCAAAGCCAAGTAGGTAAGATTTATTCTGATACTAAAAGATAACCAAGATTTTTAACCATTTATGCAGTTGTTCATGTTTTACATTTTAAATTTAAAAAAGTATTGACTTTTTTTGTTTCCCCTACCGTTCAATTGAAAGGGCATTTTAGTCAATTAAGACCCTCCACTACCCATAAAATGTACACCTCTCAAGCAACATGTCAAGATTACATTAATATTGAAAACATAATAAAATAATAATACAACTCTTGAGTCAGTTTTTTTTTTTCGATTACAACATTAATAAATATAATGACAAAACAGATTTTACACAGAAACATCAATTCTTCTTTGAACAGTATTCAAATGAATGTTTATAACAAAACCAGCCTGATATTTTAAGCTACTCAACATAAACGTTCACTTTTTCCATATTTGACCAACATTGCAAAAGCCTCCCAGCATTTTAAATTGCTTCAGCCTTGGCGAGTTCACGTTTCTCAACTTCGCCAAATTCCACTCAAACCTAAATAAACAATTTGCAGAGAATCAGAGACAAACTGTGCTAAATATCCCGAAAGTGAGAGAGAAACTGAATGTTGAGTTTGGTCTCAGATGCCAAGCATTCCCTCACGATTTGGTGAGTTTTGCCAACAGCGAGCGTAAAATTAGCATTTCAACAGCTCTAAGGGATATTCATTACAAAAGGCTGAACCCGACCATCACTTCTCATTTTTATAACCCTCTTTTTCATTATTGCACACTCTGTCTCTTTGATAAGTGTGTGGATGAGGAGTACTGGAAGGGGAGTGTTTAAAAGAACAAGCAGCACTTTGTTGAAGAGAACTTGTAGTTTTTGCTGACTCATGAAACCAGATCAGCAGACCGCCAAACATGAATCGGCTGGAAAATACAGTTAGGATGGAATGTGATAGAGGGGCAAGCTTTGAATTAGTCGAAAACATTGAGAAGTGTTTTAAGATGAAACCCATTGAAGGGAATTAAAATAGGAATTTCTAATCACCTTAATAGTATATCGTAAATTAATAAGTGCCGCTAACATTTTAAATGTCTTTTATTGTAGCTCACAAACACAAAACAGACAAAAAGTGAAAACCAAAGAAAAAAAATACAATTAATAAGATTCAAATTTCATAAAAAAACAGAACAAAGTGCAGTAGGTTTTACTTGTGCATTTTTTTCAGATTGCAAATGTATTCCAATGAGAAATCCTCTCCATTTTTATATGACCGTGAGCAGGAAAATATGCATATTTTATTCATTAAATCATGACATTCAGGGTGGATCTCCAAAATGAAAATCTCTAAATAAAGAGCATAAAACATGTCCAATCAAAATGTCAAGAGTTTTGGCCTGAGCATGGAAATATGCATATTATATATCCATCAATTAGACGTTGACATTCAGGATGGCCGCTGAAGCAAATGCAATAAATGAATGAATATATTTTCTTTTTCAATCTGTGAAAAACCAAATTATTGATTGATATAAAGGTGTTTAGCAACTTGCTTGTGTGTGTTACGGGTCAAAAATAGGAAGGGCGCAATTCAACCACATACAGCACTGACCACTCCACCAATTAGCTGCTGACTAGCGTCGTACACATACACACACACGCACACACACACACACCTGACCCTTGCTTCATTAGCGCTGGGTATCAGTGTGTGTGACAGCCTGGGGGCACAAGAGAACACAAACACACTCCCCTACTGGCAGGTCTGGTGTTCTGGCAAGGTGATCATCTGTCACACACACACAGTGCACCCCCTCCCCCACAACACGCCCACTCCTGCCATAGTTTCTCTCTCAGAGCCATGTTTTGAAACCCCTATGTCTCTCTCGAAGCTATAGATTTTACTAGGTGGACATAGGAGCCCCACCCACAGATAAAATACAGTGTTTCCCCTACGTTTGTGGGTTTGGGAGGGGGCTGTATTTTCCATTAGAAGGGACGAGAAGTTATAGACCCAAGAGGTAATTGATCTCTGCAGTGCTGTGGCACAGTGTAAAAATGGAATTAATCACTTGTAAATTCAGGGTTTGTATAATTTGGACAAGTGAGCAATTATCTGGATAAGTTTTCACACATTTAGGAATAGTTTAACACGTCTCTGGATGTGTTTTATCACAGGTAGGAAAGTGATTCAGGTTTTCCTACAGTAAACGAGAGGATATTTTTTGGAATATACCGTTTAAAGTAGAGGAGATGAGACAGGGGGAAACATGAGAAACATGTTTGGTAATTAGAAGTCAAGAAGACGATTAAACAAATGTAAAGTTAAAACAAAAGCAGAAGAAAACAAGAAAAGGAAAGACAGATGAAAACAAGACAATAAAAGAGAAGATAAATGATTGTAAAAGTTGTTGGGAAGGAGAAAAAAACAGGAGAGGATGTGGAGATGTTTAAACAAAGGTGAAGTTAAAACAAAGCCAGGAGAAGAGAAGAAAAGGCAGGGCAGAACAGGAGAAGACAAGACAAGGGAAGAGAGGCAAAAGATAAAGACGAGAAGGCGGGGCAGGAGAAGAGAAGAGAAGCAAAGAGAAGAGAAGTGAAGGCAGGGCAGGAGAAGACAAGACAAGGCAGGGCTGGAGAACAGAAGAAAAGAAAAGGAGTTTGTAAAAAAGATGAAAATACTAAACAAAGATGTGAGAAAGCAGATCAGAAGTCAATCGATAGAAAGCACTTAAAGGGGAAAAAATATATATAAAATAAATATGAAATAAAAAAGAAAATGAAACAACACGAGAAGAGATGAGAGAAGGGGAGAATCAGAAAGAGAAGACAGGTCGGTAGAAATGATAAAAACCTAAGAAAATGAGCAGACACAAAGCAAGAAAACGGAAAGAGAGAAGAATGAGATCAGATGAAAACACAATTGGATAAAAAAAGAAAACAACAAACAAGAGGAGTGGAGACAACAAAACGTACATGAGAACTGACAAAGAGGAGATAAAGATGAGAAGAGAACGAGAGATGAAAAGCAACATGTTCTTTGGCAGGACCGAAAGAGTTTGTGTGTCTTAGAGCGAGCGAGCGAGAGCGGGAGAGAGAGAATGGAGGAGGTTTATTATGGAAGGCTTAATTAGCCCGAGCATTAGAGTCTTCGGAAGCCAGAAATAGACAAAAACATCTGATTAGCATTCACTCTTTCCGTTTGAAGATTTCTGAGCGAGTGTGTGTGACTCCGCTGTCGGGAGGCTTGCGATCACACGTGCTGCTGCTGCTGCTGCTGTGTGTGTTTGTGTGAGTGCTTGTAACCAAACCTCTCTTCTGTTCCACAGAGGGTTGAGATGAGAGCTCGTCTCCTATTACACTTTCATTCTGCGATCAATGTGTACAGCTGGAACACTCTTTCTTTGGCACACAAGCACATCTGAGCCCTTTCCGTGTGCATATCAGTGCTAACGATTGAACAAGAACTCCGTCTGTGTGTTGAGGAGTCTGCGTGTGACTGACCTGCACGCCTCTAACAATACCGACACGAGCACGACTGAGCTTTATCTGAAGAGAAATTACAGATGCAAGGACAAAAAAAAGAGTCAGGTGATTGCATGAGCAGTGACAAGAGCCGAAACTGGAGGAAACTTCATGATGATGCAAGATACATGAAGAAATACGGTCATAAGAGGAAAGGGATTTACTGTTGCGTGATACATTGGAAACCTGATTGCATCACAATACATTCAAATATCTCACAGAGAATATTAAAGTTTTGAAATGGAAAACTTTTGATCCGATCTTCATTGCTCAGTTGCTGCTTTCCCAATAGAACTGTATTAAAGGGGTTAAGAGATCTTTACAAATCAGGTGTGAAAGCCCCCTTTGGCCCCGTACACACATACCCAATTAACTTTTGCAAATGCCAACCTAGCTGAGGTCAACCAAACTGGGTTTTCTGGGGTATTGGAAGTGGGGTCATGAAGCCGTGTGCTTGGCGTCACAGTTCAGAATCATCTTTGTTTGCGGAGAAAGGACTTCAGTGTTGTAATCGACGGCCACCTATTGGTTTGCTATAGTCTTTACAGGAATTTATGGGGAGATGGCTGTGAGTACCCAGTGAGAGCGAAAAACAAAATGTTAAAAAAAGTTTCAGTACACGAATATTTTTGTTGTTAGAAAAGGGCAGGGGCTGAGAAACAGAGGTCTAAAAAGTGATATTGAAATGAAAAGCCTGGTTACTAAAGATAGCCAGCACCACTAATGCTTGAGTTTGGCACTTGTTTATCAACAAAAGATGAAAAAAAAAAGTTCTAGAAGAACACAGTCAGTTGTGTTTTTGCCAGGCATTATAAAAAGTAGTCAATTAATGATATTGGCACTTTTGTTTACTTTCCAGGAGCTTGGCGTTGTAAATGACTTAGTTAAGATCAAGCATAAAACAGTCTTACGGAGCACACCTCCAAAAGCTAGTCCAGACACAATTAATGTGGAGATACTAATTTCACCACGAGACTTAAAAACCATTAAAAAAACATAAGACCAATGTCTATTTTCTTCTAGGTCAGACACCTACAGCTGAGCAGCCACCAGGAAACAGAGAAATTTTGATTAAAATGCCTCAAAAAAACAGCAAAGATAATTTCACGGGAAAAGGCACTTAATATGTGTAATATATGCAACTGAACTTGAGAGAAAATAAACTCATCAGAGGGTTGACACCAGTTCTAAAAAAAAAAAAAAAAAGAAGGATTAGATGTGGAAAGAAGAGATGACAAAACACATCGAATGATTCAAGTCCAGAGAAAACAAGAGGTGATGCCAGAAGCAAGAGCTGTGAGACAACAAGCCGAGACAAGATAAAGACGTGAGAAAATCTACTAGAAAAGAGAAGAAGAGACAGAGTGAAAAGATAAAACAATGGGACACGAGACAAGACAAATTAAGGAGATGATAATTAAATAAGACACTAAGCTACACAAGTGGAGACAAGAGAGATGAGGCTGAAAAGATGAAATATATCACCTACTGTCACAATAAAGATCTGAGAACTGATGAAAAAGTAATGAAAATGTGAAAAAATAGAATTAACCGTGAGTGTTCAAGAATGAGGTCAGAAAACTGTGACAACACAGTAAAAATCTGATTTTAATTACGGACAGGGAACACAACAGAGTAGTGGTGAGCCCTTTTGCTTTGCAGAGAGGAGGTTCTAGGTTTGACGACTACTGAGCGGATTTACCCTGTCCTCCATGAATCAGGGTTAATGGTGAATTAATATAGTTCTGTGATGGTAAGGTCCAGGGTCTGCCATAGCTTTAGTCCAGCAGAACTCTTTCAATAAATAGGATACATGAGAATCAGGTAAGAATACATGAAAACTCTCTGTAATATCAAGAGGTATGGTACACTAGGGAGGCTCAACTCAGTTAAACATTAACCGGTAATTAACAGTTAATTGATTATTTATTGCATTTAAGTTTTTCATAATATTCAGTGATGATATTCCTGAAAAAAAGCATGTATTTGCACAAATAAAGCTGCTATAAAAAATACTAATATTTGAAAAATGGATCAAATACTGAGCTTAGCTGCTCTGAGAGGAAGAGAGAGGGCTCTGCTAACTGTTAACGTGTACAGATGCAACCAGGGGCAAAGCGTAATAACAACTTTAATGCTTAAGGAAAGGAGGCGTATCTAAATTTCCAAACATTGCATTTTGACTTCTCTCTTCTGTCCAAACTGGTAAGGGTAAGAATGTACACCACTGAAGTCAGGAGAGGCAGGTGACCGATTACAACGTCTTGGCTGAGAATACTAGAATTAGCAAGCTACAGCCAAGTGCCACTGTTGTGTTCTGCCTCATTTTCTAATGGAGAATTGCATGTCTTTCCAAATTGGACTTTCAATCGAAGCAGGAAATAATTACTAGAGGAAGACGCTTGAAACTTTTAGAACACAAAAAAGAAAAGGAACACTTCCACAAACGAGTTATTAATTATTTTCTTCAAAAGATTCATTTGACTTTAGGGATTTAGGTGTTGCTGAAAATCTAATTCACACATTCCCTCACATTCTGCATTTCCACAAGTATGCTTCTGTAGACACTCTCCTGTGCAGGCATAGTTTAAGTGAACATAACTGAGATGCTTCAAAGAGAGGCATCAGTGTGGAGATGGTTTTATTGTAAAAATAATCTATCGTAGAACCAAAATGCTGGTCACGTTACCAGCAAACATGGGCAGAAAAACAGCAATTGTTGGCTTGTTTCTCATTGAATCCCCTGAGGTACAAAGAGTCTAGGTGGCAAAAGATGGCGGATACAGCATGTCACCTTTGTTGAAACCTATAAAAAAAATGTATTTCGTAATCTCCTCAAAAATATTCCCCCCCACCAATGAGTTTTATTTTTCCAGAACACGACTATGAGATATTAGTTTGTGTTTTATTGAGTATTTTTCTAAACGGAACAAATTGTGTTTACATTTTCCACAAATATCAGAAAAAAAAATGCTAATACGCATTTTTCCTGATATTTCACAAAAAATTTTGATAAAAAAAAATAAAAATCTTTGTATTAGAACTTGTAAGACTACGTTTAATTATTCACGCCTAAACTAATGGAGAATTTTACGGTCATTAAATTGGGGAATTTTACTGTAAATTTTCATTAAACATTGAAAAACGACAATTTTGCTGATTTAAAATAAAACGCCAGGAACGTTTTACAAAAGCACACAAAGGACTAAAGATTATCGGAGAAAAGCGTGAAAAGGGTAAAGAGAAAGAGAGATGAGGAAGGCGAATGAAAGAGCCAAAGCCGAGCAGATGGAGAGAAGTGAAGTCGAAATGGTGGATGGCGAGTCGCTCTCACTCATCTGCTCCGAGTGCTTTATTGATCGCAGACAGCGAGTCTCAAACTCATTTATCACCGGCTCTTCCATCCCGCACGTGTGTGAGGGTGAGTGTGTGTGAGAGAGATAACTTCTGCGATAGCCGCCACAGCATCCATTATTCCTCACAATGGGCCATGCCTGGACATGCCCGACAGCTTGACTCGTATAAACACTCGCTGGCACACGCACACACACCCAGGAACAAACGCCCTCTTTCTGCAAATAATAAATAAATAAATAAATAAAAGCGTGTATTGTTTCATAGGTTTGGCCGATCAGCGAGAGCAAAGCTGCTTCACTGCTGATAGCGAAACACCAGGCTGAAATACGGCCAGAGAATGCTGGAAAGTGCTGAGGAGGTGTGCTTGTGTTCACGCGCTCAGGTTATGGTACATCATACTGAACCGGGCAGGCAGAGACAAACACGGATTAAAGTTAGAAAGTAAATGCCAAGTACACCTCATTCTCTTTTTTCACATTCCACAACTAAATGCCAAGATTCTGTAGAATCAAAAGAACAAACAAAGAGATAACAGATACAGAGGGATTCGACAAAAGTCACGTAGAAATGTAAATTCACTACTTATGTTTTCAAAAGGTCCTCACATGGAGCAGTCTAGTTATGTGAACATGCAAGTGATTAAGTTATATAGGAGTGCCCATACTGGCTTGGTTAAACCAGTGGGTGGTCCCTCCCGAAATTAGTTTCTTTAAATGCCTTTTGAATAATGGATGCCCTGGTTTTTTTTTTTATGATAAAGGTCTGTTGTTGTCTATTGTATAGTTTAATTTAGTTTCCGATTTCATTGCATTACTTCCCATTATTTACATAACCTTACTAGGGGTGTAACTATTTATTGTGACACAAAATTGTCAAAATACGTATCGAGGAGTTACCGAGACACATTGATCACAAGCTGAAATGCATTTGCTTCTTGGAGTAATGGTGATTCTAGTGACTTCTGCAACTTCTTTACCCTGTCTTTATTATTTTTTCTGGGCCACTCAAAGGTCCAGAATGAGTGGAAATACCCATGACAGAGGAGAAAGTGAGAGAGACTATAAATTCAGGTTTCTCAAGTCTAACGCATTGAAGAATGCTTCTTCTCATTGGTATAGACTCACGATCCAACCAATCAGAAGCAAAGGAGGGTGAGACTTTAGCCCCAATCACTTTAGTCTGATCTAATGCAGAAGTGGGAACAAATCTTGAGATGCCTGTACATGCAAGTATTAAAATTTGTGGAAAAGTCCAACTGCATTGAGACAAAAAAGTTTTAAACACACAAACCTACTCAAATCTATTGGAAAATTTGAGTTCTTACTAATTTTAAAAAGAAGACCTGTTTTCATACATTAGAAAAAAATGTAAATACATGCCAAGTTTGATGCTCCTTAACAATACATTGGTGAGCATAGTAAATACATTTCAGTAAATAGTCAGACATTATTATCTTCTGGACCAAAAATTACGAAATGGACCTCTTTGGAATTTAGTTAAACACTCCTGGTTTAGTCAAAAATCTGGAAGAGATGAAGAAAGTTTCTAAATACTTGTCATTTTCATATCTCTCCTCTAAACACACATCCCTGAGGAATGAGTTATCGGTTAAAGAGTCAGTATAAGAAACAGTTGCGAGAGAACTTATCCATCTGTAAAATGGAGCCAACAAAATGAAGAACGCATCAGAAACAACTTGTTTCCTTACCTGTTTGCCTTCCCCAAGGAGGGTGAGAGCGCGAAAACCTGAGGAACAGGGAAAAAGCGCAATTCAGTATTTTATCCACATCCTTCATTAAAATCAACAAATGCATTAATGAAAGCAAAACCCATTTGCTAATACATCTAAATATCTTGCTATTAGACGGACCAACATGTCTGAAAATATATATAACACAGGGTGGATGTGAAGGATAACTTTACAATACTTATTTAGAAGAAAAAAAATTATTGTGATTTATTTGATTTAGAAAGCATTGGGCGAAGTACACTAGGCTGAAGGCAGGGTTTACTTGAAACAAACATTAAGGAAGCTTTGGTTCAGAATGGTTTATATACAGAGGGAGTGTTGAGCTCCAGTATAGCCACCTGGCTCTTGATAAGCTCCTCCCGAAACTTGTTATGTAAATGACTCTTGTGGTGGTAACTGGACAAAGAACTGAGAATTTATCAGTCCTGGAGGTAATGAGGGAGACAAGTGCAGGAGATGATGAGTGAGGGGTAAAATGAGGGCCAGTAGGTGGATATCAGGGTTGTGTTTTGTTTTTGTGTTTTGAAGGAGAGCAGTTATCTTGCTTCTCAAGGGAATTTGCCTCACAGAGAAGATGGATATGAGAAATAAAAGCATGGTTAAAATGAATAAAGAAAACCTGCACACCATCCATACCATTGATTTGCTATTCTCTCGGAAACACTTAATGAGCGTAAGCTAAAAGGATTGATAAAAAAGAGAGAGGAAAAGAAACCGGGAGAGAAGGGGATAAAAAAGTGATTGAGGAGGATGAGACAGTTCTTAGCAGAGGAACAGGTGTTGGAAGTGATGATTCCCACATGGAAACTGAAGCCAAACAGTGGGGATAAAAGCATCGGAGAGAAAAAGATGGACCACATCTGTTTGCATGCAACTCCCAGAGCGAAAACGCTTCAAAAACGACTCAAGAGGAAAGTAGATAAAGAACCAGGAACCTTTAAATATTTAACACTGACTATAGCTGTATTTTCCTACTTTCACAAAATATGTTTTTTTTTTAAGTATTTTTACAAGCAATGCATCAATGTGATCCTTGGAAATCATTTTTAATCAGTAGAGAGTGAATAAAGTTCTTTCCACATTATCACATCTATAGCAGAATTTCTTGGTGTTGATTTCTCAGCTTAAACATCATCGCTCGTCAAGTACATGTGCAGTCTTATAACTGCAGATTTGCTGAAAGTGTTAATTTATTTTTTACTTGTTCTGGTAACAAGCGTAAAATTAAAAATTAAAGATGTTTCCTGTTAGAAGAATCCCATTGTTTTGTCACCAATTGTATGAATGCACCTTTGCCCAGCAAAAGCAAAATTGGAGGAGTGAGCCAGTTTCATTGAAGAGGTTTAAAAAAATTAAAGCTTATTCTGAAATCACAGAAAATACATTGGTATGGTCTGGGGATGGGCATCGGCTGGCACAACAGGTCAAAATCAAAAGCACATTCTTTGCAATACCATCAAAAAATCTGGAGCACATTTGAAACCCCAGTCTGCTTTCACATCTTTGGGTGTGAAAGACCTTGATGAAACTACCTTGCACGGTTTTCCCCTTTGGCTGTTACTGACCTGGCTTAAAAGCTCCTACACAGCTGTTTCTGTTTCAGTTCATGGCTTTTTTGCTTTTGATTGTAATTTTTTCCCTGTATTTTTAAAATTATATATTTTTTGTTAGAAATTTACAATCATATGAGGTGAATTTTTGCCGAAATAACTTCAAAAAAGATTTTTCAACAAGCCATCAATATTAAAAAAAATTTAACGTAAGGGTTGTAACGATACTGTTCTCACGATACATAGCTCCATATTATGTTTACGATGCAAATCACGATATCTTACAAATTTTTGTCCAATTTTTGAAACTGTTTATAGAACAAACAAACATGGAATTCATTCAGACCAGAAAGCTAAGAAGGCTATGGTCTTGTTTGATTTGTATGAGAGTATTTGACACCACCCATCCACTAGGGGGCAGTGTTAATGTTTGCATGAAGTAATTTTTTTGACTAAGGGATAGAGAGAGGTAATTTTATCATTTAAAAAGTTAGTAAAGGATAATTATATCCTAGTAAATATAACACAAAACAAGAATACAAGGTAAAGAAGCTGCAGAAGTGACTAAAATCCCTCCGAGACGTAAATACACTTAGATTATATCTCCCAGTAGCTCTGCGATACAGATGGTCACAATTTGTATTGTGCCACAATATAGTGTTACACCCCAAGTAATTTGCATAATAACTGCAAAAATATATACATATCCATAAATGTCATAATGACATTTAAACAAATATAAAAACTAAATAATGAACATCTAAAACCTAAAATAAAAATAATATATTTAGTACTGTGTGTGATACTCATTATTCTGTGATTAAAAGTTTCAATAAAACAAAATTTGATTATTAAAACCAATTAAGTGCAATAGAAACCTGCATCTAAAAGATAATCTCATGTTTTATTTTACATCTATTTCGACTGAAACCTACATCAAAGAGCTGAGTGAAGTGATCCAGAGCATGGGTGGCTTAGATGGTTTCAGATAACCATGTTCCCACTTTAAAACGACCTATTGTAGACAATCATTACAAGTCTGTCCTAAACGATGACCTGCTGAGAAGGTTGTTTTAGCAGCGAACATGATTCAAACGTTTGAGAGGCATAAGGAGAGGCAGATTGTGAGTAATGTGAGAGTTGGACATTTCCCCCATAGCCTGCTCCATTAGCTGCAGTGGTCCAGGGAAAAAAAAAAGAAAGGTGCGGTGCATACTGCCATTACGGCATCCCCCAGGGCTCAGTATTGGGCTCAGTGCTGGTTTTCAGTAATGCTCTGTATCCTTTCATTTACTGCCTCAGTGGAATTGCAGCCATGGTTTGCTAAATGTTATCAATCAGCGAACAGCAGGCTGTTTAAAATCACTTATGGATCACGTTGTGTTATAAGCTGCCAAAGTAAACATTTAACAAATACAGTTTAAAGTCTTATCTAAAAGCCTCAAGAAGGCTATAGATCCAAAAAGTACTAATATAAATATAATTTGCAATATTTAAAGTAGCTTGAAAACTTAAGGTCTTAGTTTCCAAATGCATGTGCTGTAAAATAACACCTTTAATTTCTTTTAATTTTCCAACCCGCTTATTCCCTTTTTTGGGGGTCTTCTGGTGCCTATCTCCAGCGCTCATTGGGTGAGAGGCGGGGGTACACCCTGGACAGATCGCCAGTTCATCGGAGATCTTTACTTTCTCTACGGTTTATAATTATAATTTAATTTAGTCATTAATTTGGTTGCAATGCATTTCAATCAAAGCCAAAATCCAATAACCCAAGGAGCAGCTTTCTCCAGTCAATTGTTTAAATGTTTACATTCTCACGGAATGGTCTGTGCACTCTTCATTCTCTCCAGATGTGAAGAAGACTTTGCTTTTGGTTTGTTCATGTCAGCGTGGTGTTCGCAGGTGTCCCAGCAGCCCTCTTAAATTCTCCTTCATGGACTGCTGAAGAATCTGTTGAGCTAGCATGAGCCTACAAGTTCATGCTAAACTTGTAAGGATTTGTTTTCTGCAGAGCAGTAGAACTGAAAGGATTGACTAACTGACTATGAAGCAAAGCTTTAATAATTAGCTTAAAATTATAAATGATGACAAATTATCTTTTTAAATCATGGATTGTTCTGAGATAAGACAACAATCGGTGCATTTAAAAATCTATGTATGAACATTTCAATTATATATTTTTGGGGGTGCTGAAAATGACCAAAGAATTTGCAGAATTTTAATTTTATGTTAAATGTTTACAGAGAAAAGTGAAAAAAGTACACATGACTATAAAATATGGCACACCACAAACAAACAGATTAAATTGAGATTAAATTGTTAAAATTTTGAAAATAAATTTCAAAGCACAAAAATGTAACAATTTAACATAAAATGACTAGTATACATGAATGGTATATTTAGTAAGCCTAGGGGTCAAATTTACAACACAAACCATTGTTTATATGATCAGTAAGTGAGGGCAGGGTTATGAATTTTGTTACTTATCCCCCCCCCCCATATTATCCCCTCTAATATCACATGCTACGAAATCACCTCTACTATCACATGCTACGTTATCCCCTCTAATATCACATGCTACGTTATCCCCTCTAATATCACATGCTACGTTATCCCCTCTAATATCACATACTACGTTATCCCCTCTAATATCACATGCTACGTTATCCCCTCTAATATCACATGCTACGTTATCCCCTCTAATATCACATGCTACGGTATCCCCT
>SRMA01026667.1:224591-250571 GCA_007224835.1 Danionella cerebrum
TAGGGCTGGGCGATATGAAGCAAAAAAATATATCTCGATATATTTTGCTATATCTCGATATACGATATATATCTTGATATCTTTACAGGGTTTATAACCCCCCAAAAAAACCTACTACAAAAACAAATATTACAAATTTCAAAGTCGTTTTTTATTGAAGCTCAGTGGTAGGTGGTTCCAAAAAAAGTGCTTCTGCGAATTTTCATTCAGGAATCCTTGCATACATATTATTAAACAATAAAGAAATACATATTGCCTTTTCATTCAAAAATAAAACAACAAAAAAACAGGCAGTGCGAAGGGACAAAGTGCTTCTGTAACATTTAGGATATAAAAAAAATCCCTGATAACATAAATAATAATTTAACTGTAAAATAATACACATGGCCTTCTTTTCATTCAAAAATAAAACAACTCAACTCAAGCTCATCTTTGCAGGACCTCTGTTGTAAGTAACCTTTTCCAATTCAGCAGCAAGCCGCGCTCTCTCTGTAGTGTACAGTCGCGGGAGTTCCTGTCTCAAAAAGTAATGGCGACTGGGTAAACTGTATCTGACTGGGATCAAGTGTTTTTAGCATACGTTTAAAGCCACGTTGTTCAACGACGGATATGGGTGCCATGTCCACCGCTATGTGAAATGCCACGGACTCTGTGATGCTACACCACCTTGCGCTCTGTCTTTCATGATCTACACTCCACGTTATAGAATTTTGGAGATTAGTTGGCACCAACTTTCGGCATTCACGGCAGTAGACATCTGTCTGTTGTTCGTCTGACGACTTAAAACCAAAGTATTTCCATATAATGAAGCCAGCTGTTCTTTTTTTGCAACAAGTTCTGTAGCCTCCGGGCTGGTTGTGGGCGCCGCCATGTTGAATGAGACGACAGGCAAGGGGAGGGGGAACAAAAGCAAGGAGGCGGGGACAAGCACAGCACAGAGAAAGCAAACAAGAAAAGTGGCGAAAATTAAATATAGACTTTATATCGATATATACGATATGCCAGAATTTATATGTTATCCCCTCTAATATCACATGCTACGTTATCCCCTCTAATATCACATGCAACAAAATCACCTCTACTATTACATGCTACGTTATCCCCTGTATAACATGCTACGTTATCCCCTCTATCACATGCTACGTTATCCCCTCTAAAATCACTTGCTACGTTATCACCTCTAATATCACATGCTACGTTATCACCTCTACAATCACTTGCTACGTTATCACCTCTAATATCACATGCTACGTTATCACCTCTACAATCACATGCTACGTTATCCCCTCTAATATCACCTCTACCATCACATGCTATGTTATCACCTCTAATATCACATGCTACGTTATCCCCTCTAATATTACATGCTACCTTATCACCTGTAATATCACATGCTACATTATTACCTCTAATATCACATGCTACGTTATCCTCTCTAATATCACATGCTACGTTATCACCTCTAACTTCACATGCTATGTAATTATTACAAGCAAGTAGATCACATTAAAGATCCCCAAACAATAAACTTTTAAACAATTGCCCTCAGTGAACACTAGTAGTGAAGACCCAGGTAATGCACAATTTCTACTTGTGTTTCACTCTAGCTTCTTGTAGTCGAGTATATTCTAGCCTCTTTTCTGTCAAAATAACATTTACTCTCATATAAAACCAGACAAGACTGAAAAAAAGGTAAAAGCTTCAGTCTACAGATATACTGAAAGTTTTAGAGGAAGAATAAATTCAGCAAGAGTAAAGGATGACACACACACACAGGTCAATATTCATGTGTGTTGACGCTCATGCTGCATCTCTTCAGGAAGCTCTGGCAGCAGCATGAGTTGTCCCTGCTGTGTGATCATCCATTTACATGAAGCCCCAGTGTATTATACCGTCTGCATGGGCGGAAAAGTCACTTGGCACAAGGCTTTCATATCCCTTCAAACAGTCTCTGGCACTCTGGGATGCCCTTTACCCTCCTCACTAGTGAAATCCTCTCAGATTTACTCTGAGGCCAGTAGCGGCTCACTGGTACATAGACTGTATTACACTTGAGACCTTTCATTGAGGATGGAGAGGAGAAAAAGCTGTGTCTATGCTCAAGCAAGATACATAATGTACTACTGATTTAACCAGTGATGTGGTATGCACAGTGTTTGGTGAGATATTATTGATTATAGCTGTGTTTTTATCAGGTGTGGGAGCTGATGTTGTTAGCAGAACCCATAAGCAGGAAAGCCAGTGTTGAATAAGCAATCCTGTATTCATTTGAGAAAATAAACTAGACTGGAATTGAAAGAAGCAACAAAAAATGAGCACACTGACAAAAAGAGCCCAGCAGCCATGTGCTAACCAAAAGACAAATAACGAAGCACCATTTGCTAACCTTGACAAGCCTAAAATTGTCAGCAAACTCAAGAGGACAGCTGCCAAACATACCCACAAAAATGAGGATGAGGAAAGATTGATGATCGTATCGATGTGCCGGATAATCAAGAAGGTGAATTGGTAGGTTGAAGTGAGGTGAAAATTACAAATTGTGTGGTTGCTGGTTGCTCACCTGACCGTGTTTAAGTGGTTTTAATATGAAACTGACCGGGAAGAAGTTAGTTTGAATGAACAGCAATTTCTCTATGGTTGATTAGATTTATGTAGGGAAGCGGTAATTAGCTGAAGTGTTGTACTGAGTACTGACCTTGGTAATCGCCCCCCGAAACTTGTTAAGTTACTTTTTTTAATTTTAGAAGGGATTTTAACAATTTAAAATTTGTATTTTCTTGTAAAATAAATGTTCAATGCTATAGAAATCCAGTGGAAACGGCAATTGACTAGTGGTTGAGTTTTATTCCTCTCATTGTTTACCCTACATTCATAGCCTAACATAACACTCCAAGTCTGGTAGATTTTTCCTGATTTAGTTTTTAAACCCCTGAATCTACCCTGAAGTGCATACCTTTATGTACTGAATTTGTATTGTCACAGTTTTAAATATTGAATATGTTTACAAAATATAAATAGAATACTTGTCATTTTTACTCAAACCTAACTCTGATTAATGATATGATTTTCAATCGGATGTTTTTAAATCAATTCTAATAAAACTACTTCGCAGACACATATGTGCAAACTAGACATGTGATTATCCTCTTTCAGAAGCAGCTGAATTATTCAAAATAGCATAAATTGTTTAAAAGTTATTAGTAAAAATGTTTAATAAACACAATTGAGTCTTAAAGTCCGATGTCATTTGCAATGTTCCAACTATTTTTAATTAGAGCTTGGAAATGACAGTCACAAATGTACCAATGGAGAAGTAGAACGCTCAAATATTATCACACGGAAAGGTTTGGAACTAATTGACGCTGAGTAAATAATGAGTTTTTGAAGTCGTGATAAAAAAAGATATGACATGAGATTAAAGTGTCAAAAAATTTGACGCAGGCACACACAGATATCTACGCATCTCCCCAGAGTAATTACCAAGACAGTCACCAAATATCTTCCCTATGGAATGACACAATGACAGTCAGTTTCCCCACAGAACAAAATCTCCCGAGGCAAACAAACCCTGACATATCGGCGGCCAGAGAACTCAATAATGGCTTCTGAGGGTTGCTAGCACTCATTAGCGGCACGTTATGGTGGAAGGTGAAGATAAGCGTTGGATCAGTGGCCTGTGACACACTGTTCCATATCTGCTGGAGCCATCGAGCGTCTATCAATAAATGAGCCCGAGAAATCAACCAGAGAAACACCACTTCGATCAGGACAGCACACGACAAAGTGATGACCTGCAGGATGGCTAGTTAAACAGCCAATAAGTGCACAGCGCTGAGAAACAGGGAACAGAATTGATTGAAACCTTTAAGGTCAAAGCACAACTTTGATGGGAATCAAAATGTTAATTTACAAAAGAGTGTGTTTGATAGAAGCTTTAATGCAAAGCTACTTACACCGGAGATTGGATTGTAGTGTACAGACGTCAGAGTTTTGAGGAAGAGAGGGTAAATAATGACTAGTAAAAAAAGAAAATGTCATAAAGCGCCACATTTTGCAAGTTCAAGTTTACTTCAAGTCTTGTCATAGTCAATTTAAACCACGGGGTCTTGATTAGGACAGGTGTTTGATTAGTGCTGGAACCAAACTCTGTGGGAAAGCAATGCTGCTGTCCAATTTGCATAAGATTTGCGCAAAAATAGTTTAATAACCAGTCTTCGTTCAGAGCAGAACCTGACACTCGCTGCTGCTTTGAAAGCATACAAACAGAGCACTTGTGTTTTATCTAACATATCCATCAATGTGTGAAATTACTGATGTGCTAATTAAGCTAGGGTTAAAATCATGTTGTAATGCTATTGGACAACTAACTAATGCTAACATTAACGCAAAAAATATTAGAGATCGTATCATTTTGAAATGTGCACAGTATGGTGTAGCTAATGATGAAAAGCAGTGATTGGTGGGTGAAATAAAAACCTCAATAATGACATTTAGTACTGCTAACTTGTAAAAAATACCATATGTAATGCTGTTAAGCTAATGCTAATGTTGTTTACTGAATGCTACCATTTAAAAACAAACAGCAGCTGCTCGGCTAATGCTAATATTAAATGCTAACTCACGGAATTCAACCAACAGCAGCTGCTCAGCTAACACTAGTTTCACATGGATTCAACCTACAGAATCCAAATCAGTTGTTTCTATAATGCTAACGTGAAACAAAATCTTCATATTTGGCATTCCAGCTAATGCTAACATTACCCGACAATCTAAAATAAAGTAAGTGATCTAAATCAAATTGAAACTCTATCTGTCTGATTCGGTACAGTATTACCACAACCTCGAGAAAGTACTTTCGAGTGAGTATGCTAATCGAGAAGTGGTTGATTAGCTGGCTCAGGTCTGTTTGATTAGAGGCAGCTCTGCGCTCTGCAGGAAGCAGATCTGCAGGAGGACGTCTGCTCTACAGCATTGTTCAAAAATAGACCATGATTACTGCCAATGGAGAAGCAGATTTGCTGTAGGATTTCAGCATTTGTTCCAAATAAACATTCGCTAAGAGGTATCAAAGAGCTTTCATAAAGGCAGCCATTTCTACAGAAATGCATGCACTATGATGCCATTTTTAGCGACTCCATCAACCAGCAGTAAAATACACAAAGTGTTGTGAAATCATGAGCATTTTAGTTAAGATTTTTCCAATCACACTCTGTAAAAGTCAAACTATTTATATAAATTATTCCTGTGTTTCTGTGGTGTTCATGAAAAAGAGAGGTATCGGCTCCAATTTTCTCAGTATTATAGAGTGTTTAACTAAGGAACATGATGATTTACACAGAAAATTCTTTACCATTTGTATTTAAATATATGTATCGTAAAGTCTTTCCTTCCATAATGAAACCCTTGCATGGAGCCATTGCAACATAGACAATAATAAAACACTTTCAACAAAAATTTATTTAGCTGTAGTCGTTTTATTAATCCTAATTGGTGATTGGATGTGTTCACTGGAACATGGGAAATGTTGTGGTCGTCCAGGCATTCTAATCAATTGCCAATCATGACAGATTGTAGTGTTGTAGCATACGCACAGAACTCACTGGATCTATGTAAAGCATAACCTTCAGCTGAGAATGAGATAAAAGAGCAGAATAATGTCTGTCCTGTATTTCACCAGTAAAATGCACACAGTATTGTGAAATTTAGCTAAGATTTTTGCCATCACACTGTGTAAAACTCACTTAATGTACACGGAATTTATTCATTACTTTTTATGAAAAAGACACATCAGCTCCAATTTTTTCATAAGTACTGAGTAGATATAAAACATGACTATTTAAAATGAAAATACTCTAGTATTTGTTTTTAAAGGTAGGTAGAGTCAATTATTAGGAATTGACATCGAATAGAACGAGTAGAGAAAACGTTTTGATAGAACACTAATTTTGCAAATTACTCATAAACTTAACATCATAAATAATACATTTTTGTGGAATGTCGATTTCCAGCTAAAGGTAAAGAAATCTTGATTTCCATCCATCAATAGAAATAAGCACAAATAAAAGGTGAGGAATTCATTACATTTTTTGGGGGGTGAACAGCAATAAAACTGAAAATGTTTTTTTTTATGTAAACAAACAAACTACTCAGTCTCTCTATATTTATTGGAGTGTCTTGGAATCAATTTGAGTAAAATGTTGATTTTTGTTTCACTGGAAGCTGCAGCCTTGCATTTTATAAAACCCCCCAAAAAGCACATTTTCAACAAAAAAAAAATAATAATCTCATTTAGTTTCCTGCTGCTACTCACACAGCCTGAGGGTGAGCAAATTAACATCAAATCTTCATTTCTGGGTGGCCTATTCCTTTAAACCCAAGCGTCTTGTGCATTAGGGCTTCTACCCCACTCTGAGTCAGAATTTGGACTCAAAAACTCAAACAGATTCCTGCAAGAGCCTACAGTTACTAATGATAGAGGGAGTATGTCAAGAAGTAGATTCTTAGAGCTGAGCGACACCTGGACAAGGGGAGCTAGACAAACAAGAATGCTGCAAACACCTCGTCAACACCTTTGGGATTCCTGCTCATCATCCAGATACAAACCCAAAGATGAGTACCGGCACAAAAACGGAAGAAAAGAAATGTAGGTTTTAATGCAACAAGGCTGGAACGTGTCTGGTCTGGTTTTCAGGATTTCAATCTGTCATTGCTTCGCCCATGAAGAACACTGTAAAGAGAAAATGCAGCGTTTTTCAAGACTGGCTTCAAAGATGATATTTGGTTGTCAAGGTGCAAATCCGCTCAGACGGTATCAGATATTGAAAGGTGCCTGTGTGAAGCTGTAAACAGTTCGGGTACAAGAAATGAAGAAAAGAAAAAAACAAGTTGATTTGAGACGCAAGTGCAATCACAAAGACACTTTCTGGAAAAGTTTTAATGAAACTGAAACGAACAGCTACAATATACCGGCACACTCCTTACTCCTCCTCTAACGGAGGTCAGCTCTCATTAAGAGTATAGAGAAAACAAGACCAAAAAAGGCTTTGAAGGCCATAAACTTGAACATGGAAGATTCATCTACCCCTCCAGATTTGGTGATGGCCCTTTTAGCATAGCCTAGCATACATCATTGAAAACAACCAATAGCATTTCAGTTCTAAACTAACAAAAAGTTTGCATATTGCTACCTTATGTGTGTAGATTGATCTTTTTAGGAACTTTTCCCCATTCTAGCTTAATAACCAAGGGAGTGCGCAATATCAACATTTAGTTTTCCTGTAAAAATTTAAGTTGGAAAAAAATGGCATTACCATGGAAACTCTGATCAATTTGAAACGCTACTGGTCTAATCGGATTCAATGATCCAGGCTAAGCTACATGAACACTCAGATCTGAATGGATTGAAATATGATACAAGATCAAGAAGTTACTCAATACCTCTTCAATATATAAAGGATGAGCCAATGTATTTTGTCTAATTATGGCTATCCTATTGTAGAATCCTATTGTAATTGCTCAGAGTATTATTGTTTTGTTTTGCTTTCGACACATTGTTGAGGGTTTAAATGTGTTCAACTGGAGTTTGGTTGGGCGTGGCAAAATGGCTCTATAGCCCCAGCTTATGCGTGTGAAATTAAAAATAAATTTAGGTAGTATGGATTGCGTTTCTAAAATGTACTGGATTTCTGCTATTTTGCAAAAACCTCTTTTGCTTGTGTCATACTTTAACAAACTCCTCCTAGAGATGTTATTTCATCTTTGTACAAAACCCCATCAGTTTTATTTTAAAGCTTACGGGATGTTAAATTGCCAAGCATTTTTGAGTTCATTAAACAATGAACGCAGGACGGCCATTGAATTTCGAAATTTCACCATGAAATGAAAGTTGCGAATAACTCTGCCATGCAAAGCAGAATCAGGTCCAATCTGTCCATGCGTGTTAAGAGTAAATGTGTAAAAAATCTAGATAGCAGCCTACAGTGTCATATTTATATAGCGCATCCAGGTGGCCAGGGAATACATCATTTTAAATAAGGTACTTGTTTCCCACATTTGTGACATTTTTTGTGACAAAATTTGTCTATTGTTCTTGAAATTTAAACAGAGCTTGCTTAAATCTAATTGTATGGTGCAAAAATATTGCCATTGAGGGGAATGGGGTCTGAGCTGCTCGAGCCCTTTAATTGCTATGTTTTATGTGATGATGATGTTTCTCAAAATGTTTGCCGGGTAGTGTACAGTTGTCATAAATGTAGAGGATTTGGGAGTTTAATCCAGGATTCAAATGCAAATTCAAACTTTTTGAAAAAATTAAACACTCATGTGAAATTAAAAAAAAAATATAAAATGCAATTTTACATAAACATTGGTGTTTTTTTAAAAGTGCTGCCCACCAACATACAGCAGAAAGTCACTCGCGGAGAAATGCTTGATATTATAAGTACGTTTGAACCCTCACAACAGCTCTGATGTGAACCCTTCCTCCACTCACCGAGCATTGGGGGCTCAGGTGGCAGGTGAGACCGGGGGAGTCTAACAAACACAGACAGTCAGACGATGGCATGACACACTAGTGTGAAGAAAGGAGCGCTGTCCAATCACATTCAATCCATTCCCAAGAATCTGACCTGACACCTGAGCACAAACTCTTCTTTTCATAATTTATTTTCCTTTCAAAAGAGTGGAAATGAATATTCAACCACAGCACTTGAGGCAAGAACAGTCTCAAGTGAAACATTTTAGAGGCTGTTTCTTTTTAAACTTGGAAATATTGGGAAAATAGTGAACAAAGAAGATCTGATTGAAGAAGACCTCCTGGCAGTTTCCAAAACACTGAAAGCATCTAGGAATCAGCTGGGTCAAACATTTTTAGAGATTTAAAATTTTCAACCACAACCTCCACTTATTTCATTATATTTTAAAGGAAGTATTTTCATGCTCAACTGAACACTGGTGTAGGGCAAGATCAATGGAAAGATGTTTTGTGGGAAAACATAATTTCCTGATGATTTTACCAGAAAGAAAGAAGGAGGTCATTTTTAATGTTAGAAATGCTTTATAAAGACTCCATACACCTCATTAAAAGTACAAGAAACTACACCGATATCCTACAAAGGGGGCCACAAGTGTAATGTCCCTAATTGTTTGTCTGGTGATCAGGCTGATGCCAACCATTGAAGTAGTATATTATCATTGAGTGAAAACATGTCACATGAACCATTGGGAGCCTTTATTAATGAAATTGTTGTAAGGCATGCCCTCATGCGCACACATTTACTGCTTGACCACTAATCTGAGTTAATCTCTGTCCTGCATTTCAACAGTAAGATACACACAGTATTGTGAGATCTTGTTCAGGAAATCTGGCAATGTTTGCTATTGCTGCCTCGCTCATTAATGAGTCCTCAATCAAAGCCATGTTACTGCAAATGTAGAGGAAGACATGGCAACAAACTACCTGGAGCTACTAGTGTGGTTCTACGAATTTAGCTGAATCTAGCTTGTCGATGGACCATGGAATAAATACATGTAATTATGTATGTAGCTGTAGTCAGACGGACTTATTTCAATTTAATTGATCAAATGTTTATGTTGAGAAATAAAAATTATTATTTTTAAAGGCATTTTTTTTATTATTAAAATGAAAATCAAGAGCATCCAGTGTTTCCCTTACCATTATATCCCTTACCCCGCCCCCCCCCAACGGCACCCCCCGCCCCCCTTGAAGGTCAACTTAATTTTATTTTATTTTCACCGAAAAACGACAGAAGTAATTTATATATAACAGGTCTTTGCTTTTTTCTTTTATTAAACTAAATAGCATTATGTTATTTATACGATGGCATGTAATTTCTGTCTCAACGTTTGCACGTTTACAATTGTCCTCCGTATCGCGCACGGCGGAGTTCCGCCCCGATGCGCGCGCACCGCGGAGTTCCGCTCCGATGCGCGCGCGCACACACACCCATCAGCGGACAGAGACCGCGCTTTAAACGCTCCCAAGGTGGTGACGAGGACAACACGTGTTCTGCTGCGAGCAGCAGCCGGTGTAGCTTTCCTACTCCGAATCAAAGTACAGAAAAGAGCCCAAGTGCTGCATGTCCTGCCCCTGACAAGCAGCAAAAGTCTAGCCACCACAGAGCGACAGGTTTTGACCCAGCTTGGCTGTCAGAGGGGAAATACTCCCCCTGGCTGTACAAGACTGATCTTGATAAGTAAGTAAATACACACATGCATGAATGAACGAATTGATAAATAAATTGCTTAATTAATAGCTAGCTAGTTAGTTATACAATGGCATTTCCTGCTTTAAACTATCACTATGTTAAGTTGATTTTTACTGTTGCTACTATCAGTTATCACTTTTAAAGCCTAACAGTTAATGTATTTACAGGTCAAAACAAGACATTCGCAATAGGCTGCAAGGGGACCATCTTGCAGTCTGCATGCGGATCTCAATAAATGGGCCAGAAGTTTCAGACTATCCATACCAAGATGCTCTGAAAATGTTCTTTCAGAAGCCCAGAAAGATACACTGCAGTGACAAAAGCTGCACACTTTGTGAATAATTAACATATTAAAATAAATCTGATGTTTAGTGTTTAGTTCAGTGTACAGTTGTTTAGTTATTGTACAGTAATTGTTCAGACATTATAATATATTGGTATACTGCAATTAAAAGAAACATATAAACACTATTAAGTGTTTGTGTGAGTGTTTTGCCGCACCACCCATAACACCACAACCCCCCCCCCTCCCAAGGCCATGATCCTAGGGGAAACACTGAGCATCTAATGCAGAACTTTTCTTTATTGTTATGTTGATAGAGGGATTGTTTTTACTGATGCGCAAAGGAATGGCATGTGAAAAAACTGACTGTGGTTAGACTGACTTGAGTATGCAGAAGATAAAGAAAGGTTAAAGAATTTGAAGATTAATAAACCTCCCCTTAAGGCCAATGAGGTTCGTCAGTTCGATTCTTCATAGTTAAGTTACAGTTAAAGACGATTCTTCATAATACATTTGTCATTTATTTTGTATGCTAATTGTCATTTAAAGTACTGTTATTTACTTTGATTATGTGAGAAGATTGTTTTATTCTCTGTGTGTTTGGTATGTTGGAGTGACGACGGATGTCCTAAGACGTGCTAATAAACGCCTGTGTGTGAAAATAACGATTTTGGTTGTGATTCGAACTGGAGGGCAGCTATAATGTAGCTGAAGATACTTGAATACACAGAGCAAGAGCATGAGGAAGCTGTGTCTATTTTAAACTCGTGTAAACAGTCTTCTTTCTTCAACGAATGCCCACTTTAGGTTGATTTGTGGTATTTAACGTTATTTTCACTTGACCAATGTTCGACATGCAACAGATGCTTATGAATATTAGTCATCAGAAGATTTTGTGCCTCACTGTGCTTGAAATAGGAGCAGATGCTTTCCAGATGTTGTGCACAGTAATCAGCGCATTTCTTTCTGCAAAGTTAGATACAAAGTCTTGAATAAACTGAATTTTAAAAGCCGAAAAGCATATTTTGGAAATGTTCAAATTAATTTGTGCTGTGGATTAGAAAGAAAGGTTGCCGAACCTTAATGGCTATTTATATTTTAAATATGGCTTGCTTAAGTTCAATGAGGAGACTTTGTGTTTTGAAAAAGCTAAAACTGAACGAATCAAGGAAAGCAGAGGAGCTATTACTATAAAATTAAAGCATTTTTACCAAGGGAAAGAAATCTTATTGAAAGACTTGCATTTGAAAATGCTGAGCAGAAAACAGTGCAAGCATTAAATCTTAAAGCAGTGATGAAATCCAGAAAGTGGTTGCCGGGGTCCAAGGAGGAGAAGGCAACAGAAGAAAATATTATTATTAGTAGTTGCCATGGTTTGATTAGAATGTGATTAAAGATTCTTAAACTGAAACATCAGGTGCTAAATATCAAGAAGAAGGTACGTGTATAAGTAAGCGACCGGTACTCCTATGAGTAAGCTTGGAGTATGTGGAGGTCAGAGAAGAGGATATTATAAGAGCTCTACTGAGGGAGACCAGTGAGAAACATGGGATGAACTGTTGGGCTCACATACTCATACTGCAAAACAACAGAAGATGTGAATAAAAAAAGGATGTTTACAAACCCTTACAAGTCTCAATGTCTAATTAAGTTGTAATGACGCGACCCATCTTTCGTTTAATTTGGATTTCAAATATATTGTGTGAGTGTCGAAGGTTTTAAACAAACATTACAAGGTAATTCAAATTAAAATGTGACAAAATCAGCGGCTTCTAGTGGTTAAAAAATGGGATAACCCTTGGAAGTACAAGACCTGTGATATGGCTGGCTTTTTTCAATGATCTGGCCAAAAAAAGGACAAAAAGTGCTCGGAACAGAGATTCAACACTTTTGATATTTGTTATCAAACATACAGACTGTTTGTTGACATTTTTGCCGTAAAAAAAATTGTAATCATCTGAAATGTACTCTTTGTACAATTTTGGGAGTGTTGTGGAACTATTGTGTAATGTAATGAAAACGTGTTTTAAAAAAAAACCTGCGGTGGTAATAAAAAAAATGTGGCAATGCGGCAAAAAACTGTTTTGAAGTAGAAAGAAACGGTCAAAAAAATCCCAGATTTCTAAGGGTTAGTAAGAATACGATACACTAATGATGTATTAGGGCTAGTTAAAATGGTCCCTGAAGATTCATGGAAAATCAGATTTACTATTTACAGGTTGTATTCCCCAACACTTAAAATAAATAAACAGATGAAAAAGAATCAGTTCAAAACAGATTTTAATGTAGGGGCAGCATCTCTACATTCCGCAATCAAAGCTTTCCATTGGGCCTCATTCTCAGTATGCAAGAAACTGTTTGTATTCACTTCGTAACATTCCCCATCTCCCCTACTCTGCACTGCTGGCAGAAATTGGCGAGGTGTTGCATGGGAAATTTAATAAAAAAATAAAAAATAAAAAACAGAAACAGTCGCTCGAAGTGTAAATTTAGTTCCCCTCGTTGCAGAGATCTCGAATGTCAACACTGATTATGGTCTTGAATCATCCCTCCAGAGAGAAATAAACCGATGTAAACTATGCATTCGAGTTAATCGATACAAAGGACGTATCGTTATTTAGCCCTACGATAATCTCATGATATTAAATAAAACTTATCATAATTTTCAAAGCATCATGGGAAATCTCCTGTGGCTTAGCAAATAGAGCATTGCGCCAACACAAAGATTGCGTCTGCCAAAGTAAATGTAAATGCATCAATTATTCAAAAATACATCCGCGACTATTTTGAACCTTAACTCGAATATACTGCAACAGACCTTCGCACAGTGGATTACAGATGATTCATTTGTTTTTTAATCTTAAAAGTTTGTAATATTCATTTTGGGTAAGCAATCCCTTTAAATCCGTCTCGTTTCATTTCGAACGATGTTGGATGCAACAGGTCAGAAAAATGCAGCTCGGTAATCCTCAGGAGGACAGTCTTATGAAAATGTCTAGAAATGTCAGAGCCCATCGACATGGTTCAGTGACCAGGCGTCTGGAAAGGTGATTCTTGTCCAGACTGAAATGATTTCTGCACAAGCCAAACACATTGTAGTGGCGTTCGTCTTTTCTTTCGCAGGTTTTAAGTTGCTGCTGGCAGCCTGTGAGCGACGGCGTGTAATCCCTGCACAGCTTCTGCAGACAAACAGGTAAAGATCTGCTCGCCTCACAGCGGCCCGGGGATTTGCTGCCAAATCATTCTGTGAGCTAAAAGCCAAATGCTGCTTTTCATTGTTACAATATTTTAATGTGGGCGATGACAAGTAAGCAATTTTGAGAAGAGTGCATAAATGGGGACAGTGGGAAAATGTAAATGCTAATTTAGGGCTCGTTTGACCAATAGGAGTTTGTTTGTGAACCTAACTCAAAATGAAGTTACACATTGATCCTGAAAAACACTCCTAAAGCGTCGTGTGCAAATGTCAACCTGATGAAAAGTGAGGAAAATCTAACTAGAAAAGGCGACAACAGGAGACAGACCCAAGCAGATTGAGGAAAAAGATAATGAATCAAAAAAATAACCTCGGCTCTCACTGGAGCATTGTTGTAAAGCAGGTAGGTGTTTGTGACATTAATACGAGGAGAAATCTGATTTATTGAGGCTACAAATTATCACCAGACATGAATGGAAAAACCTCCCTATTTCAGGCTGAAAAGGGAGTAAAAAAAAGTCTAATTGATATTCCAAACCGACTTTGTTAATTAAAACGCTGATTATCATGCCAAATGGGTCAATGCAACTGCAGGCGATAGATGGTGCTTTTTAAGTGGTTGAATTTGTAGCAAATGGTCTACTCTCACGATTGTGCTTATCGAGCAACTGTGCTCCCAAATTTCAGCAAATAATCTCTCTTTTTAAAATGCGCTCTGATGCTACACTATGATGTACAACGAATAGGTGTAATCTTTGGATTTTAATGCAAAAATAGAATAATATTAGAACAAATAGGTACAACCCCAAGATTATTTAGGACAGCAATAGTTTACTTCTGAAGGTTTCTAAAATGGGAAAAAAAAAAAACAAAGTAAGTTGCATTCTGTTCTTGAACCATCTAGAGTTTGAACCATTTATTTGTTCATTGTCAGAATCTCTGTATCTGTTACTGTTAAATACAACATGATATCTGAAAAAATGTGGCTTCTATACTTCTGAATGTGGCTGATTTGAAATTATACTACTGTATTCTGCGGATGTTTATTGATGTATAAATGTGTCATCTGAATTGGATTATTTGGTCAAGACATCATACAGAAATTCAAAATCAATACAAAATGTAATCAAAAATATACACAAAAGAAATGGAGACTCTCAAAAAGGCCATTGAGGAGTCAAAAACACTCCCTGGAAAGAGCAAGATAATGAGACGCTCTGTGACTGCAGTGGTCCCACCTACTTTACCTGACCCCGCCCCCTGCTGCAATGTTTTTCTTTATGTTGTCATATTCATTATGTCTATATGTGCTTGGTTGCAATGGTTTTTTTTTAAACCCCTGCTCTACACTGCCCTCTGGGATGGACAGTGCGGACGGGGCTGTTTTTTTGAGCTACCTAACTCATCGTATACCAATTTCTCTGTTTTCTTTCTATATACTACCTCTCAACAATGGCATGTCTACCCACCTTGTCTGTGTTTGTTGCATGCAGTAAATTTGGACCCCTCTGGCCACAGTGTATGTGACAAATAAAGGATAGATTGGTTGGTTGATTTTGCAACCGGTATCACTAAACCACTTTCCCAGAGCTCAATCCCAGAGAGATTTCTGCGCCAATAACAGAAAGCTAATTGGCTGTTCCAATTGCAGTCGAAAGCAATTATATTTGGCGAAAAATTACTCCACCACGAATCAAGCAAGCAACAATAAAAACAGAATTAAAATGAGCTTTACATAGACATAGAAAAAATGTGACTTTTTAAGAACTAAAAATTAGTTTTTTCAAATATTATACGCTGTAAAAAAACCAATCATCTTTTACTTTCAAAATCTCCATCATAAAATCCGTGTTCATGGTGAGACACAAGCAAATCTTGAGTCCAAACAGCGTCAATACTCTAATAAACAAGCCCAGAGTAGTTAAAATTCACACTGAATCCTGAATGACACAGAGGACATCCGAGAAGAGTGGCTCCAAATAAAAATCACTTGGACACTGGATGCATGGGGATGCAGATGAGGAGTCTTCCTTTCATATGAAGCAGGGGTCTCCGTGTCCTTGTTCCGCGACCGTGACTCTACACGTTTATCGCTTGAGGTAAAAAAAACACAACAACTCTAACTCCGTGCTAGAATGAGATGAGAGGCTCTCTGTCAGGAGGGGTCCAGACCTCCTCAACCAGCCCAACTAATCACATACTGCTCAGGCTAGGCCTTTGTACCTGGTGATAGGGTCTTAAAGGGACCACTCGAGAAAAATGCAATTTACCCACCCTCAAAAAAAACTCCTACTGTTAGAGTTAGCTAAATTATAAAGGAGAATATTTGCAAGTTACAGGTTACAAAGCAAACAACTACGTCTTTTAAACAAAAAAAAAGTCCATGGCATATAGGGAAAATGAGGCAGCAATGAGCCTGTGCTCAAGGACACAATGCCTTGTTGAGGCTAGACACAGGTGAGATTGAATCGAGACTGAATTATTGATCAGCTCACAGATTTAGCAAAGAGGAATTCATGGCTCTGACTCCTACAACCCCCGTTGAGTCTAGTAACAAAACCCCCGGACGAGGGAAAAATTCTAATGCTTTATAACATACAGGGATCGGGGAAGTGTAATACTATTTCTCAAGTAAACAGCATCGATCCGTGTTGTAGTGAATGAAAGCAGCCAGCTGATGTTTGGCTTCAGCTTTTAGTCAAAACTGATCGAATCCTAGAGTCTTAAAATCCATCATCAAGAGTAAAAAAAAAAATCTAGCCACTGGGCTCCATAGGAGGGAAAGACATACCATTACCCTTTCTTTTGCAATTACTGTTCGACTTGTGGTGTTATTTTTAGATAGTCACTTAAAGCATGTGCATACAAAAGGCATTTAACCCAGCAGGGATTTCACCCTTGTACTTTAAGATACGGACATTACGATACAAAATGGATGTGTCAAATCTGGTTTTATTTAACCGTCTTCCATTGAACAGCAGGTTCAGAAATGGATAAGAATAGCAAATCTTTCAGAGCAGGTTAAAACCTAATCAGCCATTTACATGGCATCTACTCAATGTATTCTTCAACTTCTCAAACCGAGCATCAGAATTTAGTGAATCAAACTCACCCCCATGTCTCTAGCATTTTCCTAAGCCGAGATATACATGTGTCAATTGGGTTGCTATGGTAACCAGTATGGTTGCTATGGAGGGGTCATTGACATTGTATAATGTGTCAGGTGCCACTATAAGTGGAACAAACCAGCCCCTATGTCACTAGCATTTTCCTAAGCTGAGATGTGCCTATTTGGTTGCTATGGTAACCATATGGTTGCTATGGAGAGGTCAATTACATAATAGAATGTTCCTGGGGTCACTATTAGGGAAAGAAACTGTACCCACGTCTGTAGCATTGTCCTAAGCTGAGATAGAGATGTGTCAACTTGGTGTTGCTATGGTAACGAGTATCAAGACTCTTCCAAATCACTTTGGTGACAGACTTTGGCTTTGGAATTGTAGAATGACCAAAAACATTTCAGATGTTGTGCAATGAAATTGGTCCAATAATGCCACTCCATTGACCCCAGTTCAGACCAGAACCCGCATTAACATTGGGCTGTATCAACTACATGTGCCAAATACACATGTACAGAAATTTGGCATTGGCAAAACAATAGTTCACCATAGTATGTACTCTGTGTGTCGGGCCATTTGGACACACATGATGAGCAACTACATAAAGTTACCTGACCAAACTGAAGCAGGTGAGATGCAACTACACCAACCACACATGTACTACAAGTAAATGGAACTTTGGATGGATCCCAAATGCTAACGGGAAAAAAAATCATGCGACATTTGATGAGCATGCTGGGATTTATTTGGTAAAAAAATAATGTGCATAAACTACGATGGAAATGCACTTAAGTTTATCATACTGCGCATAATTGTTTTATGAGCATTTCAGTCCAGGGTTTTTTTATGCGATATTCCAAAATGCGGGAACACACATATCACATATTTTTTAACTCTAAAAGCTTCCAGACATGAAATGAACATTCTAGTCACAGCAAAAATGTGTTATTTTTTGTCTTAGTAGATCATATCGAATATAAGAACAGCAGAGAATAAATCCCTCAATCACCTCAGGTTCAAAATTCTCATACATGAAGCACTGAGAAAAAAAACGTAATATATTTTGGATTATACTGAAGAATCATCTACATCCAGCCCAATAAAACTGCAGGAGAAAACTGTAACTGAGAACTTTTCATATTTTTATTGTAAAAAAAAAAAGAAGCCTGATTGCTTTTCAAATCTTGACCTTTAACTGGCCCGAATGTAATTTTTATAGGTATGCAGATGAAGACATTGGCAGTACAAGCTCAAAAACAGGCCGTTTTATTACAGCACTACTGCACATAAACTGCTGAAAGCTCAACTTTACGATAGTTGGATGTGTAACAGTCTCTAACAAAAACTCTAAAAGCAAAGGAGGAAAGTTAGCCGAGTTAGCTATAAATATCCAAACAGATGCTAACACTCTGAAATCAGTATCAGAGTTTACAAGTCCTGGAAAAATGCTTTCATGACGAGTCAGATTAGCAAGAAAACAAGCTAATCTTGCTATGTTACCCATAGTGAATCTAAAAAAGAACAATCCCCCCCCCCCCCCCCCATCAGGTTTTTGACTACAACAGAATCCTTCAAAGCTCTTCTTAGGCGAACAAGGCGAACATCAATGATAGCCTCAAACACAGGCTAACAACTTAACTGCATTTCTCAGTGGTTTCAGATGAAAACAGGGTGGATTTCACACATGACCGTATAGACTCGTTTATGGGGACTAAAGCACAGTGTCTGATGTCATTTGCTTAATGAAAGACGTTTGTTTCACATTAAAATCAGGAAGCTGGTCCACAAAGATTGTAGAGGTGAAAGAAACTGCCTCAGAAATAGGGTCATAGAGGAGCCAGCTGAGGTTGTTCAGAGATGTCACCATCCTTGGGAGGTTACAGAAAGAGACCCATGACAATCTGGAGGAATTTTACCTCTCAGGTAGCCCTCAAACTAGTTGTTAGCATCATTTTACCATTACATTCCAATTGAGAACACTGAGGTTTGATGGAAAGACAAAGTTGATGCTCTACTAGCGCAATGTTTCTCGTCCTCATTAAGAGAAAAAAATAAATCTATGCAAACGGCGAAAAAACTATTTCCGTGTTCGTGTGTTTTGAGCATTTTCTTTGTTATGTTATATGCAGATTGAAAAAAACACACATATTAATATCTCATTCTTTGAGATTTGATATAACAGATACTAAGCACTGTACTCAGAGTCGGTGCGCTACACACATTTAAAAAATGAGAAGCAGAAACTAGCGCCGGAAGGAAGAATGCCACTCAGACATGCAGTAACAGAGATCAGGAAGCGAAACACACGCAGCAAATCAAAGGGCTGTCTTTCAGTCTGCTCCGGGGCACATTGCTGGAATTCCTGGCTCTGGATCAGATCAGGAAAGTTTCCTCAGAGAGTCCCAGAGCAAAGCCAGAGTCTCCTCCAGAGAGTCACCCTAATCCACCCACATTGTTTCAAATTAATTCATCTATTTTGGGCCCACAGTTGATTTCAGTTAATTGTTCTAAAAGTTAAATAGTGCAATTGTTAAATAAGATACTATTTAATTACTTGTTTAAACTTAACTAGTTATTTGCAAATATCTTTTTGACTCACTGTAAGATTTTTAGTACACTGTAAAAATCAACTGGAAATTTTATGGGTAAAACCTAGCAGCTACGGTTGCCAGAGCTTAACCATCAAATATATGGTAAAACCGTTTTACAGGTTTTACATTTCTAACTGTCTAATTAACAGGTACAATTGTACAAATCAAGGCCTTAAATCAAAATATTTAATTTAATATGGATCACGACCATCTTTTATACAGTTCTGACTGTATCATTTTAAATTTTGTGTTGAAATAGTAGCGGTATTTAAAAAAATAAACTCGGTAAGCTGTGGCTCCTGAAACCTTTACCGTCAAAAATACAGTAGTTTCACAGGATTGTACTGTAAATGGTGCAATAGTGTTTACAGCCGTGTGAATGTATGTGATCCCATTGGTTTCTTAGAAAAGTTAATACAGCAATTTTTTACTTTTACGACAATACGTTTTTGTCTTACAGTAAAATACTGTTTTAATCAGTTAAACCTTTTATATTTTTACAGTATATTCGACAGTTATCACGTTTTGTGAAATACAGTGGTACCTCGAGGTACGAATGCTTCGGGTTAAGAAATGTTCGAGACACGAAAGGTCTCTCAGGAAATATTTTGCTTCGAGATACTGTTTTATTATATTAACAATGTGTAGATTTAAGGATTGAAGAAACGTTACTTGATTTTTCTCTGGTTTTTCATTTTTTTATCAACTTATACTGTTGTTTCTGAGAGCTGTTGCACAAATTAGGAGTTTTACATGTAAAATTTGCTTTGAAATACGAAATGTTCGAGATACGAAAGCCACCCTGGAACGGATTAATTTCGTATCTCGGAGTACCACTGTACTGTCTTTTTCCATAGCATTTATACAGTATTTTGATGATATTTGAACAATTTGTCTTTTGTTTTAAATAACAGAATAAAAGCATTTGGTTAATATTTGGAAGGCATAGATTTTTGGAATAATACAATAAAAACAAGGCGTATTTAAAACATGAAGAGTAAATTCTTTGGATTTTTTATGTATAAATTATAAAGAAAAATAAGTGTGTCTAAATATAAAAATGAGTGTGTCCCATGAACGTGTGCATGTATGTTTCTGATTTAATAACAATAAAAGTTCATTAAAGAACGCTGGTCAGAGCATCTCCTTCAGAAGGAAGAGGAAAACAAGAGTGTTCCCATGATACCCCAGCACGCTTTTAACCATGCTGAAAATACTGTGTGAACCAGTTCTGCTTTTCTTTGAGAATCTTTCACACTCCAGTCAAAGGAAAGCCAGCGTAAAGCCTCGGATTAATGTCCAGAATGAAATATTGCAGCAGCTCCTCCTTTGGCAAGCATCTCATGCCAGGCTGCGTTTCCTACTTTTTTTTCTGGCTGGTGTTGGCATGACCTTGGGTTTCCAGCTGTTTGGCAGATTTCCGAGCCTTCACTCATGACATTGTGACTCTGCCGGTACTGAATTTCTTATTGAGTGATTTCGATTATAATTGAAAGAAAAATTATTTTCAGATCAAATTGGCAACTTTCTATTGAAATATATATATATTTTTTTAAATCTACAACATCCTATCGACTGGCTATCATTAATTGTGAATGTCTGACTCATTAAACTTTGTTATATTTTAATACAGAGTATTTCCTTGGTACAGCTTATTGGTGAGAAGAAAAAAGCATCCATTTGATTAAATAAGTTAATTAACAGCGAATCCTTTTGCCCTCCTCATCAGTGTTAGCCACCCCACAAACAGGGCCGAGATGATCTGCATCTCAGGGAGAGTGGAGTCACTAATTAAATCCGTCTGTGTGTCTGAGTGAACAAGACGTTACGCACATCTGTAGAAATGAATTACACCCTTCAGCGCCCAAGTCAGACCCTTAGTGGAACAAAGAAGAAGAAATACTAAAGACCAAACAATGGTGATGTCACCCGCATCATGAGGATCCAACATTGTAGAGTGAATCTTTTGATGGAGGTTCGTTCAAGCATAAAATCTCTCTGTGTGCAAAAATATATCTATTTGTGCAGAGATAAATAAAGCACGCATCAGTCCATCTGAGCTTGTAAGAGAATATGCACCAGCGCACTGCTGGTTAAACATGAAGCTAGCTTCGATAAAGCACCAAAATGTCAACAGCAAACTCTGGATTGCTTCTGATAATTGGTTCTTGAGAAAACGGTGATTGTTTTCCTGTTACAGTAATGAACGCATGATATAAAAAGACTTGCATAATGTTACATAAAGATAAAAATGGTAAATGATAGAGCTGCAACAACTAATCGACGTTACTATAAATATTCTACGATGGCAATCACTGACAACAAATCTCATTGTCGGTAAGTAGTCATGTCACATCACTATGGGATTTAATGCTGTGTTTCAGTTATTATGACCATTTTGAAAAGACTGTGTAAGAAAATCCTCGGAGGAGACTTCTTTGACCAATTATAAATCTGCATCCTTGAGTCAGAGCTGTGGAGGGGCAAACCAGTGAAGGGTTTAGATCTGTTAGCCACAAGTGTCCGTTATAAAGTCAACTTTGAGAACTAGTTCAAGCTAGTCTCAAGCTTGAGAACTTTCTGTTCTTTCTGACCACAAAATCCTAGTTATTCGTTCAATTCTTACTTTTCTCCATCAAATATTCGATTGAAATCTAAAACGTGAAATCTCGTTAAAGGGACCGCATCCCTTTCCAAATAAACTCACAAAAGGATCTACTGCTCGATTATGGTAAAAATCATCATCACGATTATTTTACAAGATTACTCATTGACTTTGGAAATATGTGGTATTTAGGGGTGTAACGGTTCACGGGAATGTATTGAACCGTTTCGGTACGGCCTGTTCGGTTCGGTACACTTGCGTACCGTTTCGGTATTTGTATTAAATGATATAAATCTATTATTAGCGCGATATTAAGCGCAGCGGAACCATGTTCCTAGGCGAGTTTCCGCACGGACGCTATTGAGTGACGTGCAGCTCTACTGTGCGACACTCAATAGCGTCCGTGCGGAAAACTCGCCTTTGGCTTCTCTGTTAAAATACATAACGGGGATAGACGAGTGGATAAATTTAAAGTTGTATGCCGACATTGTTCCACGGAGATCAACACATCAACATTTTCTACTGCTGGAGATATTGTCACTGCAACCAGATCTGTGCTCTCTTCAGAAAATGTGGATAGGTTAATCTTTTTAGCCTAAAACTTAAATAGTTAGTTTTGTTGATATACAAGCTGAAGCTGTTGCTAGTGTTAAAAGTTTTCAGGTCCTAACTAGTTGCAGTATTTCATTTTTTATTTAAAAAAATGTGTTTTTCTTTATAAAGAGTGCAATTTATTTAAAATATCACCCAAATGTGTCACTTTTATTTATTTTATGCAAGAATTCTATTATGTTGGCAGCTTTTCAAAATAAAGATTACGTAAGTTCTTATTTTTTTGTACCGAACCGAATTAACCGAACCGAACTCTCCAAGACACTGTACCGAACCGAATACGATTTTAGCGTACCGTTACACCCCTAGTGGTATTTATTAAACAGAACAGTTTACGTTTTCCTTAAAACAGATAAAAAAGTAGTTCACTTTCACAATCTTTTAAATGGAAAAAAATCATTAAAAAAATTGCTTGATGAAAGTGGTGGAGGGGTACAAGTGCAGCCTGCACATCAGAATCTTATGGCAGGCCAAAAGGGTCACACACTTTGGAACAATATTAAAAGTTTTTCCTCGATTACACCACTTTTGTGATCGTTAAGACTGGAAATTTAATTGAAATGATATTCAATTAACTCCACAGCCATAGTACCATGTAATATTTTTAGGGCATGTCATGAGGTATGAGGTAGACTGCAATGAGGTAGGTCTTGGATAAGCGGAAGATGATGAAGTCGATCACATTAATGTCTACTTTTATAATGTTTGTTTTTTATAATAATTAATTAAGACTAAAGGCCTTTATAAACCAGACGTGATTTCAACATGCGTTTTAATCACAAAACGAAATATATTTTAAAACAATACTTGTAGTGATCTCTTTTATATCTTCTTTCGGCTGTTCCCAGTTTAGGGGTCGCCACAGCGAATCTTCCGTTTCCACCTAACTCTGTCCTCAGTATCCTCTACTCTTGCACCAACTACCTCCATGTCCTCTTTCAGTACATCCATATATCTCGTCTTTGGCCTTCCTCTTGACCTCTTGCCTAGCATCTCCATCTCAAACATCCTTCTACCAATATAACCATTATCTCTCCTCGGCATGTCCAAACCATCTCAATCTGGCCTCTCTGACTTTATACACAAGCTTATTTCTATGCGAAAAAAGCTTAATTTCCTTTTTCGCGCCTAGATCGATTTTGACAGCCAACACAGGCAACTTGCAAACATTCTCAGCAGGCGTTTAATACGCGTATTAAATACTTTCCTTTTCTTATGGTTCATTCGTATCATTCTCAATGTATAATGGCCACAGACAAAAATTCATTCAGTATAAACAATTTTTGTATTGTAAGTGAATGTACTCTCCAAGCACAAATAATGTGTAAAAATATTGAATACTAAGTCCTAAGTACTAAATACTAATCATCCTAAGTTCATAATCTACAAAATAATATTTTAAAAGTTGTATTTTTTTAAAGATTCTTTTTTTGGCCATTCGTATCAGAAAGGATAGCAGCTTATTGACAGGAAGAGATGTGGGGACAAGCTCACTGGGGAGTGGCTACCTCGATATCTTTCATGGGGGACTGCGTTAATTTAGCTGTTTCCACTCATAACAAAATCAACATTTAAAACGCAAAATGATTTAAGACAGACTATGAACACTGTACTGTTTAATGGAGGATAACAAAGAACTTATTGAACTTGAAACTGACTTGAAATCTGTAAACTCCTTACTTTCAGCCTCATTCTACAGTGAGCAACAAATCTTCGAGCAGCATGAACATGCTGTTTACCAAAGCGTGTGTGTTTGCACAAGGTTTCTGGATGTGACTGCGATATTGTAATCCGTTTATGGAAAAGATGCTGCAATTCTGTCTCCAGAACAACAAAGAAATGTCCACGTGTTCTGGAATATGCTTTAAAAGAAACCTGGGCTAGTTAGTGCCTTTACTTAGCATTTTTTGCAGAGTACTGAGGAAGGCAGATGGATAGTGGCGCTTTTATACCATCACAAATATCCTGTGATGGATTCGAGCTGGCAACGGGACACCCGAAAGGCTAACTGTCAATCAAGCTCCTCCTGAAATAAGTTTACCGTAACTTAATTTCATGAAACCTTTGCTTATATCCATCACCTGCTGTACGACTTGCGATCCACTAAAAGAAGAATAGCATGGGTCCTGAACATCCACAAGCACCTCCTAATGCTTTAGTAACAGTAGAAAAGCTGTGAATGATTACGACACTTGTGTTCAGACAAAAGTAACACAATTGGAAGATATTGGAAGTGACCCTTGTTTTTTTTTTCTCACCCTGATTTTATTTAACCCACCATCAAAACAGTTTAGGAGCTCCATAACTTTTCTAGATTCACTGAACTAGAATTTCTGGAGGTTAATTACTATTTTAGGTTATTATTAAAAAATCAGATTTGTGGAGAAGTGCTTTTGGTCATATTGACTGGTAAATTGCGAGAAATGTATTGAAAAAATGTGAACGCTAGACAGATGAAATCTAAAATCTGTAGAACTCTACCGAGCTTCAGCTGATTATAAGTAATAAAAGGCTCTTTGACGTCTTCTGCGTTTCCACAAGCAAAAGAATCAGCTCAAGTCTAAAAGCTCTTCAGATCTCACAGAAGGCCATGTTTGGAAACGCTAGCATTCAAGTGGAAGTCGACTGGATTTTCCACTAAACCAGTCAGAGAGCTGGCAGTTTCCCAGAATGAGCCATGCCTTGGACTAATTAAGGCTGTCAATGGAGCCTCTCTTTTATTCTGGAAGTGGGTTTAAGCCCTGTTTGCTCAGAAGGGAGTGTTTGCCTGAGCTCATTCCAAATTTCCCACTCCCCGTCTGTATCCGAAAGCTGGAAAACACTGGCTTTGGTGGAAGTAAGGCGTCACGAGTGCAAAACCTCATCTAGCTTGATCTGAATCTATCATTATCTGGTGTGCACTAATCCCAAAAAATAAAGATGACACCTCTTTTTTGGTCCAAACTGTACACTTTCCTCCACTTTCGATGGTTAAGATCTATGTTGTTGCCTGTCAGGAACCATAGGTTTGCATCTGGACTTAGGCTCTGCGTGTTTGTGTACAGTGCAGTGATTCTGTGGGTTTGAGTCAGATGCCAGGGCTCAGGATTTTTCCCACACGCGGCTGTAATCTTACGCGGAGTTCATGGCGTGTAATGCTTAAAACGAGACTCTTTGAAGCAGAAGCCGGAGATCTTGTTCTCCTTCGGGCCAAGGGTTTGTGTTCCTCCCACACATTCCACTCTTTATTCCACTGTCTTCTTCTGCCCATCAAACATCCACTTCGTTTTATTATTGTAACCCAGAATCCAGCAGCAGGACCAGAGCCAGGCTGTGGAAGTGCTTTTGCAAAGGACAGGGTTCACCCAG
>SRMA01026668.1:0-51485 GCA_007224835.1 Danionella cerebrum
TAGAGCAGGAAGTTGAAAGATTAGAAAGGATGAGGTGAGGAAGGCTCTGGGGAGAATGAAGAGTGGAAAGGCTGTTGGTCCAGATGACATACCAGTGGAAGTGTGGAAGTGTCTAGGAGAGACAGCAGTGGAGTTCCTATCTAGGTTATTCAACAGGATTTTAGAGAGTGAGAAGATGCCTGAGGAATGGAGGAGAAGTGTCCTAGAACCAATCTTTAAGAACAAGGGTGATGTACAGAGTTGTAACAACTACAGAGGCATAAAGTTGATGAGCCACACAATGAAACTTTGGGAAAGAGTAGTGGAAGCTAGGTTAAGAAGGGAAGTGGATATTTGTGAGCAGCAGTATGGCTTCATGCCCAGGAAGAGCACTACTGATGCAATTTTTGCTCTGAGATTGTTAATGGAGAAGTACAGAGATAGTCAGAAGGAGCTGCACTGCGTCTTTGTGGATTTAGAAAAAGCGTATGACAGGGTGCCAAGAGAAGAGCTATGGTCCTGTATGAGGAGGTCAGGAGTGGCAGAGAAGTACGTCAGAATAGTTCAGGATATGTATGAGAGAAGTAAGACAGCAGTGAGATGTGCTGTAGGTCAGACAAAGGAGTTCAAAGTGGAGGTGGGGCTACATCAAGGATCGGCTTTGAGTCCCTTCTTATTTGCTATGGTGATGGACAGGTTGACAGATGAGGTCAGACAGGAATCTCCATGGACAATGATGTTTACAGATGACATTGTGATCTGTAGTGAGAGCAGAGAGCAGGTGGAGGAAAACCTGGAAAGTTGGAGGTCAGCTCTAGAAAGAGGAGGAATGAAAGTCAGTCGCAGCAAGACAGAATACATGTGTTTGAACGAGAGGGAGGGAAATAGAACAGTGAGGTTACAGGGGGCTGAGGTCAAGAAGGTGCAGGAGTTTAGGTATTTGGGGTCCAGTGTGACGGGGAGTGTGGAAAAGAGGTGAAGAGACGAGTGCAGGCAGGTTGGAGTGGGTGGAGAAAAGTGTCAGGGGTGTTGTGTGACAGAAGGGTGGCAGCAAGAATCAAAGGAAAGGTGTACAGAACAGTAGTGAGAGCAGCTATGATGTATGGGTTGGAGACTATGGCAGTGAGGAAGAGACAAGAGACAGAGATGGAAGTAGCAGAGATGAGGATGTTGAGGTTCAGTTTAGGAGTGACGAGGATGGACAGGATTAGGAACGAGCACATCAGAAGGACAGCTCAGGTTGGTTGTTTTGGAGACAAAGTCAGAGAGGCCAGGTTGAGATGGTTTGGACATGTGCAGAGGAGGGATAGTGGTTATATTGGTAGAAGGATGTTGGAGATGGAGCTACCAGGAAAGAGGTCAAGAGGAAGGCCAAAGACGAGATATATGGATGTGCTGAAAGAGGACATGAAGGTAGTTGGTGCAAGAGTAGAGGATACTGAAGACAGAGTTAGGTGGAAAAGGATGATTCGCTGTGGCGACCCCTAAACTGGGAACAGCCAAAAGTAAAAGAAGTACAAAACTGAAATATGGCATAAAATATATGTGAATAAAGCAAAAAAAATAATCACTTACTGATGGCTTTGGCTGAAAATTTTTAGAATGACCAAAACAACAATTCAGATAGTGTTCAATAAAATTGGTCCGTTGGTTAGTCCATTAAAGCTACCGCATTGCACCCCAGTTCCGACAGAAAAACACATTGCCATTGTGGTGTAAATGCATTTTCCATCATAGTTTTTGCACCTTTTTTCTTATTGAATAAAAAGTTTTATCATACTCCGTTTGAAAATCTATGTGCATTTCCAACCAGGGTTATTTTTTATGGCGATGTTCCAAAATACAAAAAAAAAAAAAAAAAAAAATAGGGTGGATGGAAAGGCAGCTACTCACTACTATGGTGGAAACAGTAGAAGAAAAACAGAAACTATTGGCGTTTTCACAGCTTCACAGTTTGGCCACCACTTATGTAATAAATTAGTGAAATAACATTTTACACAATCACAAAACATAAATTGGTTTGACCGACACCTTCATAATTATTTAATAATACACAATAAAGAGATAAATAAAAAGAAGCGGGAGGAATAGGAGATCAGGACGATGTAGGGATCAGGATGCCCAATCTGCATTTTGTTTGTGTCCAGCTCACAGTCCACTACACCACAGCAGCTGAATAGAAAGGCATCTGTACCTGTCGAAGCTCGGAAATAGGGCCTTGGCCCACATCCAAGGCCACTTTCACTGGAGTCAGAGCTGCATGGAGCTTTAACACCTGAAGGAAGCAGAAAAACCATGATCCCCTTGCACCCTTTTCCATGTATTCAAGTGAGAAGGCTTCAGCTGACTTACAGTCCTTTGGTGGAGCTTTTGTTTGCTTTCAGAGTGCGTATGCAGTTGAAGGGAGTTGACGAGGAACGCCTGCATTCCTCGATCCAAATCAGCAGAGATGGAGATAATGTGAGGAACCACAGATTTTCTTCCATCTCTGCACTGAAAGACACACCACAATCAAAAGAGCACAACTCGTCTTCTCTTTATTAAAACATCACCCTTGCTCTGTAAATATTGTTTTATTTAGATTCTATGGAGAGTTGTGGAGGCTAGGAGGAGGTTTTTTCATCTAGCTCACCCAGTTAGCAGATCCTCAGCAATACCATATTAAATTGAAGACTCCCAGTAACAACACTTGATTTAAATACTGCATAAAGTCCAGTCTCAAAACTTTATTTCTACTCAATATTCCAAATTCTACGGTGGTGGAATGAAGAAAACCCTTAAATCCTTTACTGACCTGAATTTTAGAGGGCGTCTCTGGGTACATCTTCAGCAGGGGGGCATCACCCAAGCTCCAGAGAGTCTCCAGGGTTGTTGTTCCCCAGGGAAAATTGTACATGATCTTCAGCCCTTGATTTGCCCTCTGTTTGTCCACCTCATCCTCCATGCTGCACAAGTTGAAGTCTGACGGGTTTACAGCCAACTGAAAATGTACACCTTTAATATTAACTTCATAATCTTCAAGCGATTACAGCAGCTCATACTGGGAACATAGCATCATGAAACAACCCGTTTTATTCCTTCTCCACTTAGACACCAGCCAAACATTCTAAGTTTTGAGTATCAGTGATGTTTACACTGCCAATGGTGACCAATGACCCGACGAGGCAAATATAGTCGAGCTAAATAAGTGTTCATCTTAGTGCTGACCGTGAATCCTTATACCATTTACCCTTTAAGGATATAATTACCCTTTTAATTAAAGTGAATTAAAAGCTGCTTAAGAATCAAACATTTATTTAATGCTGAAAGCAACAGAAATAGAGGGGTTGAGGGCTCCAGCTGTACCTTCCTCCACCACTGCAGTCTCTGGTGAGCCCAGTAATCCATCCACTGAGAAGATGTACGAGGAGAACAGAACCAGACCAAGGATGAGTGGGTCACCTCTGAGGAGCTGAGACGGGTTGGACCAGAAAAGCATGCGCAATGATTACATTATGTTTTCTTCAGATTGGTTTTATTGATTTGCATGTGTTTTAACCCAAAGTTACTTACATTTGAAGAAATCAACACAATTACTAAGTTCCTGGCATCCCTGGGGCTCAAATTCATCATTTTTACTGACAACAACCAACCCCCTTGTCTCTATGGTGATTTTCATAAGCCGAGACAAAATGTTACCAAATTGGTTGCTATGGAAAAACAGTATGATTTCTAGGGAGGAGTCACTGACATAAGATAATTTATGTGAGTGAAGTGAAATAAACCTACCCCCAATGTCCCTAACATTTTTCAAAGATATGCCAAGTTGGTTGCTATGGTAAACAGTCTGGTTGCTAGGGAGGAGTCACTGACATAAGATCATTTTCACAGCGAGTGAAATAAACCTACCCCCAATGTCCCTAACATTTTTCAAAGATATGCCAAGTTGGTTGCTACGGTAAACAGTCTGGTTGCTAGGAGGAATCAATGACTTTATATAACGTTCCTCATGACACAAAAAGTAAAATAAACTAACCCCCATATCTCTATGATTTTCCAAAGCTGAGAAAGAGATACGCCAAATTGGTTGCTATGGAGGAGTCAGTGACATAGTATAATGTTCATCCTGTCACTATGGGTAAGATAAATAAAGCCACATATCGCTGCGATTTTTCTGAGCTGAGATAGAGATATGGCAAATACAATATAAGGAAGTAAGAAAGTAACATTGTGTGACGTGTAACCCACACAATACTGGTAGTTGTAAGAAACACAAAGGTGAACCATGTTGAGTAGCAATAAACCATACCAGTGTTGTGTAGTTATTAAAATCCTGAGGACAAATAGTTGTTCTAAAAGAACCTTCAAACAGAGGTTTAAAACACAAACTGAGGCTTCAATATTGATTCATTCTCCAAAAGAAAATAAATGAGCATTTTCTCTTCAACCATATTTCAACATAGCTAAACACACATTATTTCACTATACAGGAGGCGTTTGGAAAAATCACTAAATGTTTAAGTCATTGTGAAAATCGGTAAAAGTAAATGCAAGTTATATGTCAACCTGGTGCTGGTACATCCTTTAGACAAATTCATAATATGAGCTCTTTACGTGATCAATTTGTCTCAAACAGCTGTGGATTAGAGTATAAGTGTCTTGCTCACCAGCCAGTTAATGGTGGCAGCTGATCATCAAAGCGATGGCACAGGCCGATCTCGGTCAGTCCAAAAGGTAGCGACCCATTCACAAGCTCCAACATCTGCTTATACTGCTGCAGAGCTCCTGGAGAAACAACCAAAACATCTTACCCCTCAAATGCACTTTCTGATTAGAACAGATGATTATTCCTCCTTAGAACAGATCTCTGTCTACACACTAAAGAAAGGACTATGATGTTTATTCTGCTATTGTGGCTATCAGCAGGTACAGGATTATATGCAAATGTTTACTATTTGATCACTGAACAGAGTCGGCTGTGTTTGTGCACACGCAGTGATGAATAAATACACCATTAAAGCCTTTCAGGGTTGTTCTAGTGTCTGTGGGGCAGTGTGCAATTTTTTACGTACCTGTGTGGACACAGGTTTTTTTTTTTGTTCACAGTGTGAGAAATAAAGCACTTTTTTTTTACAAAAAAAACCCAGGTACGTGTGGACAAGCCCTTCAGATTCCTCAGTACACTGATGTGCTTCAGGTTGGATAGCACCAGCCACTGAATGACTTCATGACCACAGACACATGAGCCACTGGACGGTAGACATTAAAGGCCTCTACACACCTATACGGATTGAGATTTCAAGGAGATTCATTTGGTTCAAGGAAAAATTGATGCAATGACGCTCCAGAGTCTCTATGCGCCTCTGACTTCGGTTTCCCCATTAAACGCCAACAATATCATCGCTGATGTGCTGCTAAAAGCTTGTAGTTTTTGGAAAATATCTGAGGCTGAAATCTCAGTACAAAACTGAAGCTAATTCTTGTTTTAAATCAGGGTTTGTGTGGAAAACAAAACAGAAAATGTAGTAGAATTGTTTGTTTCATGCTATGTTTATTTAAAACCGCAGTGTCATGTTGCTTAAATCCTTTAAAACATTACAAAAGAAACATTCCTTTAAAACATTCCATCTAACTCACAGTTTAGTTTGGTAGTTTAACTGGGAGCTCAGAGAAGTTCAAAGATCTTCAATATGAAGTGAAACGTTTGTTTGTGAGCTCTAAAGCACATTATAAATTGCAAAAAAAAAAAAAAACATTTTTGCCTAAATAATTATCAGAATGTTTTACTATCTGGTTCTTGGCTAAAAACAAAACAAACAAAAAAACTATTAATAGAACTAATAAGATCTATTAATTAAGTCAATCATTGATTATTCTATATGATTTATAGGTCCGGCCTCTAGAAGCACACATTGTGCACCATACGGCCCAGGAGCTGAAAGGAACACCCCTGCTTTATACTATTGGTGGGTGATTTCAGGGAGCAAAAATGTGGAGAAAAACAAATAACAGAAAAAAAAACTATAAAATCATCACTAAAACTAGAGCACAATGTACAGAGGAGGCCATCCATGGTGTCATCTTAGACTCACATTTGAGTTTTATAGTGAATTATTTAATCATTCATTATGATGGATGCAGCCGCATACAGAGAAATTCTGTATCGTTTAAAATTATGTACTGTATTGAGCAGATCGGAAACCATGGTTGTATATTTAAGTAGTGAATATTTCAATTTGAAACATTTCACCTACTTTTTCATTGTTAAAAATACAATAATTAATATTCACCTCACAAAGTCCATTTCCAAAATGTTCAGTTTGTTTAATAATTCCAACACTCGTCAGACAATTTTCGCTTTGCACAGGCCGCTAGCACCACCCGCTGGTGAGATCGTCTAACAGCAGATGGCGATCTTCTACCGGTACTCTATTGCTTTTCCTGCAGTTCCCGGATGCAAGCTGTCGAATTTGAACCACTGAATTATGGGAAATAAATTTGTTAAGTGACATAAAATTAACCGCAAATTGTCTGACGAATGTTATTGTTAGAATTATTAAACAAACTGAACATTTTGGAAATGGACTTTGTGAGGTGAATATTAATTATTGAATTTTTAACAATTGAAATATTCACTACTTACATATACAACCATGTTAAAATGCAGCGCATAAAAATGCAACCCCTGTAAATACAATGCATTACAATGTAAGCACTGGTAATTGCAATGCTTTTTTTTTACCAGTTGTGTAATTCAACAAGCTTTTTATTTTGTTCCATGTGGATTCTACTCCCCCTGAGGATGGCTCCAGTATGACTTTGGAATCAAGCATTTTCTCAGAAATTAAGTTATATACATAAACGGTTTTAATGATTTAAAATATTTATCTATATATAATGGACACACGAGTTTTTATTTTATTTTCGTGAGGTTAATTTAACCCCCCACCCCCCAAATAGGAGTGACCATATACAGTATATGATTGACACAGAGAGATATCATTTACTGCTACACTTTACTGATTTTTTTTAACTAACCTGGCAATAGACTGGTTCGGAAGGAAGCACTGTCTCTCAAGAGCTCCTGTATCTTTCGCGACGTTTCTTCGGCAGTTGAGCTTGCTGTCCTGAGGGTTTCCTGAAGAGCTTGAGAGTTGATGACCTTAGTAGTGGGCTCATGGTCCTTGCTGCCCAGCGCTGCGGTGCTGATCCCGAACACCAGAGCTCTGGAGCGGACAGCCGAACTCCACTGCTCGGTCAGGTTTCTCTTGAGTTCAGCTCCTAAAGGCCCATAGCTAGAGCTTCTCCCACTGAACGCCTCGGGGCTCATGTAGTAGCGTTCTGAGCATAGTCTAGTCAGGAGGCTGCTCAGGTTTGAGCTGTCCTCGGGACAGTCGGGAGCCCTGCTCTCCGAGAAAAGCCTCTGGTGCTGTGCGACCCTGTGACCCGGGCACCGGAGAAAACCTCCGAATGGCCGAAACATCGTCCTTAATATTTCGATCCCCTGTTCACATATTTAAACGAACTACAGTCGTGTTTGATTAAAGGACAAGCATTTAATGTAAAGGAATATGTCGTGAGTTTTTCTGTCTTTAGCTGGAGGTGTAGTCTGAACAAATGCGATGCATGATCTACTTACAGCTCTGTTCTATACGAAAGTCGAAACAGAGGTTATAAAACGCAAAAGTTAATGGTAAATATAAATATATTGGCTTCCTCAGCAAGGCTTTTTAACCCACACGTGAAGCTCTTGTTCTCCTGCAGCATCTCACCGGCGCGGGTGCTACTCTGCCACCTAGCTGCCTGTAGGCGTAGTTGGCCAAAGTGTATCTTATGTACCCAATTTTTAAAAAATCAATAGTTTCTATTTTTTTGGCCATTTTAGATTACACAGGAGAATAATCGGATTGAAAGACGGGGAGTGTTGGGATTGGGCGGTGTCTCAATCGAGGGGCAACCTCCTACTTTCCCACTCGAATCCTATTAGGAAGTGACTGAACTGCAGTTCCTCGACCTGCCGCTAGAGAGTGGCTCCAGGACTGAGAGTTCTCGTTCACTCCAATGTTAAACTGCCAAACTTTGGAGCTGAAAAACACATTGTTCCACCCTTGGGTCCACTAGTTTTGTTGATGTAGAAATCTAGATTGGACCTTTCTGAACACTCTGGGGAGGGTGAATTACTTTTTAATTTGTTGGTTTAAGATTTATTAAGCCTTAAAAGTTATGCATAATTTATAGGCGTTGTTTCTTCACTGGCAGATGACAGTTCTTTTAGCCAGTCACATCACACGTCAACCTCTGGTGTCGTTCATTTCAATTTATGAACTTTGCTTCTCCTTGAATTTTTCTTTTGTGTGTGTGTGTGTGAGTGTGAGTTTGTGGTTTCTACACCCACATCCTGCCTCTGTGGATGGCTGGTGATGCCAGAAACCAATGACTGATGTCACTGATGCTTCGTCCATGTTATATATGGTCAATGGTCCCAATCCAGGTCCTGTTTCCTTCGGAATTTGGATTCCAAAGAACATTGGTCAAAATAAGAAACACTGTTCTTAAAATGAAAAATACATAAAACGTATCAATGAACATTAAAAAAGTACAATTGTAACAAGCCAAATAGACATTTAAATCTAGGCAATATTTCATCAGCAAAGAAAATTCAGAATTTATGTGCAAGTAAATGTTTCAGGGTAACAATGTGTTTTTGCATGGAACTGCTGATTGATCCACTATACATTATATTGTAGAAACCCACACAAAACAAGAACTTTTACATTTTTTTAGTTCTTTATTAGTAAATAAACTTATTTTGCACGAAAATCACACACTGCATGGACATTTTCAAGTTGAATTAATGTTCAGATAAAAGTAAAGGCTCTATATTTGATTAACATTTTTCCCACATCCATAAATTGTCAGAGGAAAACCGATATGTATCTCAAGGAGAGAAAAACAAAGTTTCACAATAAGTTAATAGCCCTCATACACAGAAGAAATCACAGTCCTGTACGAGAAGAGAACCGTAACTAAGCTCACCAGACAGACCTTGTTTTTTTGTGCTCATCATGACAGCGAAGAGAAGTTGTTTTTACAAGGATCGTGAAAATCTAAAAAGGTCCAGAAATGCAGATTAATTTTTCTAAGTCTAACATTCCAAGGAATATATTTTTGTATGAGAAACATGCTCCTCAAACACACTGGTTGAAAGGCAGATGATTCAGGAAGACAACAAGTGTGTGTGAGAGAAAGTGAAAGACAGGGAGAGAATGAGAGAGAAAGAGAGTGAGAATGAGAGAAAGAGAAGAGAGAGGGAGAAAGCAAAAGAGAAGGAGAGGGCGAGGGAAAGAGAGAGAAAGACATTGGTGATCATGCCAGTCACTCTCTTATTGATTTCAAAGGCGTTTGCATATCCTAATATCCAGAGGTCTTGTGTAGTCCATTAAACCAAACACCTCAACTTAATTTTTTTAAAGAGGTCATGAACTGTGTTTCATTTCTCCCATTCTCCAAAGCCTCATGCACTCATGAGGTCAAAAAGAGACCCTCTGCAGTGATTGGCTGGATTGTTTGGATAATCAAACAGAACTTAACGGCAGCATTCATCAAAGGTGGCTAATATTCAACGTTAACAGCTTTGAATCAATTTTAATCGTTTGGTATTAAACACACAAATCTTGGTGAGCTACTAATATAACGGGTACATGCCCTTGTATTGGGATTCGCTTCCGTGAAATGTGGGGAAAATAATCTTCAGGTAAATGTGGGAAATAAGGAATCAAGTAGAAGAGCTTTGTTGGGCATGGACGTGTTGTTGAAACCAGAATTAAGGCAAAGACTGTTTAAATCCAGTCATTAAAGTTGAGTCGTTTTGTGAGCGTTTTTTCATGCAGCTGTGTGCTAGCTGTCTTTGTGCATCTCTACGTGGAGGTCAAGGTAAAATTTCTTTTTTTTTTTCTACACATTCACTGATGCCAGCTCAGATGATTGCTCACTCTCTGTGAAGCTAGATGCTGTCGCATGTGCCCCCTTACTCATCTGCAGGGGCGGGGCTTCATTTTAGATTTTCCTGGGCATGTTTACAGGTATTTTTATTAAACAAATGACAACACAAGGATCAAAAAACACTAACAACGCTTCCAGAAATGCCTTTTCTCTGTCCGCACAACACCGAACCCAAATTCTCTTCTTTGCAGCAGCTTTCTGTGACCCACTACTGTGTTTCAGTGTGTACAAAAGGACTCACATGGGCAAAAATCTTGGCATTTACTGCCCAGTCACATCAAAATATACAAATCTGATCAAAAAGCATCAGTTCGTCTTGCAACCTGCTGCACCTTAAAGATTTCATGTGGATCATGGCACTAAGAAAATCTACAAAATCTTCATTATTCTAAGGATTATTGGAGCAATCCCATCATGCATCAGTTGAGACAAAAGATTCCAAATGGATTTCAAGATTCACAATAGGCATTTTTTGAAACGCTGACAAAGATGAATCATATTTGAAACAGTCCCCACCCGGGTTCCATGTGGACAGGAAAACCAGAGTTTGACATCACGCTGTGTCACTCAGTGTTTACAAAAAGCAAGCGTAAGCTGGCTCTCTTCTCCCATTGACAATGGTAGAAGGCGCAGAAACTTTGATCATTATTCCATATAAAACGTCTTAAATCGAGCAAAACACTGTGTGGATTGACAATAATGTGGCATAAAAAATGTGTTTATAAAGTGGAAACAACTTTTTTGAAACTTTGCTTTTGGAAAAAGTTAAATGTAGGACACTGTTGTTTCACACAGGGATTTCTTCACTCCTCTACAGACAACAATCCACAGAAAGTTGGGTGTGACTCTCTTGAACGTTCAAACCCGTGGAAGTCAAAAGCTGATCATTCTTTGTCATGTAAGTCACATCGGATAAAATCATCTGGCAAATGCATACATGTGAATTTAACTTCACCAGTGTTTAGAGTAACCAAAATCTGGATTTTGTGCATGGTCGAGTGGTGAGCAGACTGATATGTTTTCGTAACTGGACAGACTGGAGTCCTGGAATACTCCTTTCACGTTTCTCAGTTCATGACCCCTTTAAACGGTTATTCTCAACTAAATGTTCTTACATTCATTTTTTGCATCATTGAGTCTAATGTTAAATGGTGACTACTAGACTTAGTAGTGTAATAACTGATGTGGTAATGTTCTACACCACTGCAGACTTTAAAATGCATTCAGAATTTGTGCTTCACGTATCGATATTTCAAAATGATTCTCCTGCAGCACAATTTAAGCTTATTAAATGTACACCCATACAAAACATGATAAAACATCCACCCATAAATGTAACAGCTGGAAAAAGAGCTCAAACTCTAAAGCAATGTCTTGTTAAAGCATCACTGGTATTTGTCCAATCACACGGCATCTTCTTTTAGAGTTAAAGTATACATTTAAATATAGAATCTAATGTGACCACTATATAAAATTAGCAGTGGCTCAATGTAACCACCTCTTTTCCTAGAGCATCCCTCTGAAATCGGGATTGAAGAGATATTTAAACAAGATGCATATTTGTAAGACCTTTATTTTGACACTTACCTGAACAAAAAAAATCTTCAAGTCTTTTATTAAATCGTAAGAATCATGCACCTGCAAAAATATGTAACTTCATTCCATTTGATGTATCGCTGAAACCTTAATTAGCTCCCGTCATTCAGAATCCTAGATTAATTCTACATTGCTTTGTAATCTAATATGATTAATTCTTTTAAAGCAATGATAAAACTCGACCCCTGAAAAAAACACCTTGCGCTGCGGCTTATTGTTCCAAGCACCGATTACTGACTGCATAGGAACTGGTCAGCAGCAGGTCTGAGTCAGAATCAACTCAAGCATTTCAAGCAGCACTAAACAAAATTTCATATCAAGCCACGCACCAACAGCTTTACCGTCCCGGAGAACTCTACAAAACTAAATCCACACTAATAGAGTCACTTTTAATCGCTATTGCAGAAGGCCACCAATGACCCAACATAATTCTGGCGTGAATTCTGGTGATATGGCAGAAGGAAGTGCATACAAAGTCATTTCTAGAGAATATGATTATAAAGAAGCTTGTGGTAAAGCCAATATATTGCTTAATTCGGTCGATTTAGAAAAGTATGAATGCATGGTATTAGGTCCTATTTGGGCTGGTGAGTTATGCTAAGTCTTTAAAAAGAACCGTCTGCATATATTTCACTTGCACGCCTCAAGGGTTTGATATGGATTGAGCGAGTGTGATTGACGGATGAAGCACTTCAGTACATTCAAGAGCCAGCACCTCTGCCATTCTACCTGGAGATCATAGAGCTGGACTGTGATTGGCTGGAGGAGGTAGTGGCCGCACTCAGCTGAGAGAAACCACTGTGGCTTGATTCCAAACTCGTCATGGAGCCCCTGTAGCGAGAGCAGAGCAATGTAAGGAAAGGTACACACCACACAGATAATGATGATCATCTTCAAACACAGAGATTCAGCAGGACATGCGGTTAAAGCTGTACGTACAGAAGCCAGAGAATTAAAAACCTTTACAACACAGAAGGTGAAGTTATTAATCAGTGGAACATGTTAATTAACATCACAAAATGTTCCACTATAATACAAAGTGCAGTATGTCATCAGTCTCCCATATTCATGTGGGCTATGTTCTAAGAACAATTTTTCAGTTTTTTACATGCTACTTTTAGTGCTCTTCACATACCAAACATTAGCTGAAACTTTGCCACTCATATTTTAAGGTTATCCATTTTTAAATAAATCAATAAAATTTATTTTTTACATACCAGTCACACACTTTACCCAAGCTTGAGAAAAAAAAGCTATATTTGAGCTAGTGAACAAAACAAGCATCAACCAATAACACAAGCACAATACTGTATAACTGTACCAATATTTTTATTATGAAATTTGCTGATTGATGGCATCATCTCATATGATGGTGACAGGAGAAACAGACGAACTCGGTTCGATTGACCTTGACGTTGTTTTACATGGGGGTTTCTCCTCTAACTTGCACTACAGAACAGCACACTCAACTTTATAAACGTTATTTCTTCTACGACACCTTGACTTTAACCTTTATTATGACACAATATTGGTAAACTACCGGTACATATAATGTTGTGCTTGATTTAAAACTGATTTAAAGTGTTTATGTATTAATGATCGCTTTCTACTGATCAGAGAGTGAGAGCCAGGACCCGGAAGCGCCGTGTTGGACTAAACAATCCGATAGAAACATTTTAGGAAGATGAGAAATTTAGGGCCTGTAAAGATAACGGCAGAAGATCTCATGGCACCCAGCAAAAAGAAAACCTTTTGCAAAGCTGACCAACCCATTTTGAGACTCATAACAGTTAAAGGAGTCCAATGCCGACATGGAAAATAAAAATGGCCAGAACAGAGAAGTCACGAAAATTTACCGATGAAAGGTCATCTTACAAGATTCCTGTCTGTAAAGCAACCTTCTGTGCAGCACTAGTTGACTTCATCTTTGGTTCATTCACAATTGCAGAGAAATATTGTTTTTAAACTACAAGATGAATGCAGCTGATGTATTAAAAGTAGCGGTGTTACAATATACCATATATAGTGAAATACTGAAAGATTTAGCTTCACCATGTGAAAAAGCGTGAGACACATGAGGAACTTTATAAAACTGTGAGCTCTCACTTATAGTACAATATACATCTTCCTCTTTAATGTGAATTTACACATTTTTTTTGCTGCCCCCTAGAGGCTGGAGGATATCACACAAATATACCTTAAAACCCTGGTGTTGTCAAAATGTATCTTTAAAGGAGAGTCTAAACATTGAATCAGTTTCAATAAAATAGGTCTGTAAAGCTTTCCAAAAAAAATCATCCTGAAACATGTTGGGGAGTAAAGGATGTTCTTTGTTCATAGTCATCAACTACAAATACTGTTCTGTGATCTTAATAAAGATTATGTTATTACATTCTGTCACTCCAAGTCAATGTTTGTTCCTGCAGAGATCTGTCATCAGGGTGCATCAATGCTGTGCATCTTGATTAGAATCTCAGTACTAGTAAGATGTACTATCTGTTTCTTTGACTATAGCAAGCGGATGGCTTTAGAATAATTATGTCTGTCTGTGCGGCTGAGCATGACTCCTGGCTCTTTATTGTTCGTGTGTTTTAAAAAGTTTGTTGTTTGACATGCTGATCAAACGGCCTCATGGGGGGCTCTTGGCCATAGAAAGCGGTCCTAGGCACTAAGTCTGGCTATGAGACTAGTCCAGCTCTCTCTCTCTGCAATGTCACAAGACTGGTTCCTTGCACCGTCCCTGGTGGTTTGTCTCTTACTATGCTTCTTAGTTTGTTCTTTCTTTTGCTGGTTAATTTGTCTTTTGCCTCAGACAAAACATCTCCTCCTAGACAGTTCAAACTTTCAGCCATCCAAACTGGTCTGCCTCAGGTTGTTATATCTTTTTCAGACTGGTACCACTAAAAGAATTTTGGAAAGTTTTCTATTGACTTAACATGGGGCCGAACAATGTAAAACTGAAGCTCAAACTGAGAATTTCATAGAACCGTTAAACTCATAACACTTGTGGAGGTTAGTAGTCTGTGGAAGAACATATAAATCACTGTGTAAAGGTATTCGAACCTCTACGAAGGGTTAAAGATTTACCATTGAGTTATAATGGCCATTAAAAATAAATAGGAAATGGCAATGAAAATGTAATTGAGATCAAAAACCAGAGATAAGTGTGGATTTGATTTTGAAAACACAGACTGCTCCCTAGCAACCAAATTTTCTGAACACTATCTCAGCTTTGGTTTATAATAGAGACATAGGGGTAGGTTTAAATAACGTATAGTGACAAAGGCAAGAACATAATGATGTCACTGACCCCTACATAGAAACCAAACTGTTTACCTTAGCATCCAATTTGGCTTGAGCAAATAATTGAGAAATGGGGTTTGGTTTATGTCAGCCATTGTGACATTTTTTACAAGCCGCCATCAAAGTTTGTGCGCAAACCTAAGCAAACAGTTTTATTTAATATTTTTTTTCTTGCATATTGATACACGATCCTCTGTTAACTGATCCAGACTTTCTCCAGATAATTCTCTATGTTTATACTTTTATTATATGACTATTCTAAAATTTAGTTTATGCTTCCTTTTTAGTATTTCCAAAGAATGACGTTTTGGTTTCTACATAATTGTTCAATAAAACAAAACCAATAAAAATCACGCTGACTTCATTATTCCATCTGTGTAACTTCAGGCATGGCCTCTTGAAACTCTTCATGTGGTCCAAAAATCAGTGGCCCGTATTCAGCAATCAAATAATGAACTTCATGGTTCCAAAATAGATGGCACTTCTCACAAACTGCTCTTCATGACTTTCATGTTTGAAACAGTGGAGTTGCGCTTCACATAAAGATCTGTTTGGACCTCTATGCTGCTCAACTAAAGCACTGCTTCTGACTTAAACGATGTAAATGACCCAGAGCAACAGAGTAAGAAGCAGATGGAGCAAGACTAACAGAGAGAAATAGAAACTTGATGCGATTAGTTTCTATTTGCAGATCAATCTAAGAAATCGGTACAAAACGAAGCCCTTCTGAATTTCCAGTCTATAGCAGCTGGCTTTGCAGGAGTTTGTGGTGTGATGTGCCAAGCATGCAGTCCTTCAATTTCTTGCAAAGGTCTAAGAAAGTAATGGAAAAGCAGGTCTCAAAGCTTGTGTTAGATAAACACACTTGCTTCCCAGCTGTTACAGCAGCCTGCACACACTGAACACCGGGTTAGTATGTGAGACTAGTCAAGCGTGTCTTAGCAGACAGAATCAACTGTGTGCTTATGCCAACAACTGCAAACTGTTAGCACAGTCGCTAAACTACTGCAAACAAGTTCACTTACAAACTCTGCACATTGCGGCAAGCCGTTCTTTACAGGAGGAAAAAGAAAGGAAGGTTTTTGTGTGCAGAAAAAAAGAGAAAGAGAAAAAGAAGAAGCTCTGTTGTTTGTTCTACTTGTAAACATAATACACTAATGCTGATAAACAGAATATAAAATAACAGAATCAAGCATTTTGTTGATGTCTTCAGGTGAGGTTGTAATGAAAAGTTGTTAGCATACTAGAAAGAAACCCACTAAACAGTCATCAAGCATCACTCTCAAAATGTGAGTTGCAGTAAAAAAATATTTGTACAACTTTTGTACAGTAATTAGTACGGTACCAGTCAGGCCTGGAATCACTGTCAAATATTTTTCTTTAATGAACCTCAAATGAAAGAATCCGGACTCTAGCAGAAGAACAGGACTGTTAAGGCCTTTACTCATTGAGAACGATACAAATTAACGATAGATAACCGAGTTAAGTTACATACCAATCAAACCCAAGCCAAATCCTTGACATAGCTTTGCAAAAAAACACACAAGAATGGACTCCTTGTCAAGCAATGGTGAATTTTTTGCCAAGTCTCTTTAATATCAAACAAATAATTGATTTGTACAGGTGAATGTACGAAATTAACGTGGTTGCAGGTTTTTTTTTGTATCTCTGTGTGTTCAATGTGCAAAGAAGTATGTTTAGACCAAGGAAGGACTTTTTTGTCACAGTCTGTCACATCGGTGCCTTTATTTGTATAGTTTTTCCCGTGTATTCGTGTTTATTTTACTTGTTTTTGTGATCAATAAACTAAAATAAATATGGCTTTCAAGCCAACAGTTATTTGGAGGATATTAATGGTTTATTCTCACATGAGACATCTGTGTTACAAGTTAAACAAAAATTACAATATACAACTTTGAATTTAAATAGTTTCTTTTTTCTTGAGTTGGCATTAATGATTTACGTATCCAACAAGTTTGTCTTTTAACTGTAATTAATTGTAAACAAAAAAAAATTCTAATTGTGTAATTTGTTTATTAATTTCCAGCATCAATATATATTTCAGAGAAATGCTGAAGATCTGACAGCAGTGTGTGGGATAATAAACTTATTCAATATTCAATAAGTTTACTGTCTCAGTAAAATCCTCATCAAATCTCCATATCACATTCTCCATCAGGTTGCTGTAGCATAGCAACAAGCTGCATTGTGTTTGGTCAGTTGGTGTTTCAGTTGCCTGCAATGTCTTTGGGAGCAAAAAAGATAACTTATTCGTTTTTGCACTCCAAAAGGAATCACTATTACTTTGTTGAGATTAAGGAGCCTGTTAACAACGTGCCCGAGGTGTAAAGGCCTTTAGAGTTAGGAATCAGTTTCAAAGAGAAGGTCAAAGATTTCGTAACATCTAATGAAGCTACACCTAAAAGGTAAAATCCTCCAACAGTATGGATTGACGATGACTTTGTCCACAAACAGCTCAGAGGGACTCAGAGATTAGCTACTCAATTGCATCATTGGAGGTGTGTTGGGATAAAACTGGAAAGACATTTAAAACTGATTCCAACCTTAAACAGATTCTTCCTGAAAGCTGTTTTCTGAGCTTCTCTCCTCTTGAGGATGATGCTGTATCTTTAGAGCTCCTTCCTAAACTCACCCCGAGTTTTCATTTTAAAACAAATGACCGGTTTTAGAACATAAACATTCAGTGAATCACTGTAAAAGTAAAATTAAGACGAATACTGAATCGAACCACGTCCTTGTGAATTAGAAAATTATCACAAAATTGGTCATAGTAGCCACTACAAATCATCAGTGTAAATAAGATTTTTTTTCCAACATCTGGCAACTGAGAAAAAAGTTTTCTCTCAGCTGAAACTTGGGGAAGGGGAGACCAGCAAAAATGCAGTGAGACATTGAGAGGCTTGACTCTTTTCTATATGCTTTTCCACCCGATGGTTTTTTACTGGCACGGCTCGAATCATCTCAAGGTGATGATGGTCTAAAGGTGTACCCTTTAGTGGTACTATTTTTCTAACCCCTTTGGATGAGGATTTTAAAGCAGAATACGTAGAGCAAAGGTGATCGTTTTCTCTGAGTGAACAGAAAAGTGTGACAACATTCTGTTGATCACTGACTGGTCAGTTGTTGATCAGTCCAAAAGAATAAATCACTAGTCAGCAAAAATAGACAAACATATTTTAGCATAAACATAGCACCTATTGTTTCATTCAGGGTGCTTTCAGCATTGTGAATTTCTGCTTCTAGTAGCTAGTGACGTACCAGGATCTCTAATAAAGTGTAGAAACTTACTGAAGAACTGTTCAAAGAAAAGACTTGTTCTTGAAGAGCTTACCTGAAGTCCTCTGAGCCCAGCACCTCGGTGTAGTACATGACTTTACACTTGTGAGAGGACACCTGCAGAGATGCCAGGACATCATCCACCCGAGGAAGATTTGTGGTGGCACATGCTGGCATTGAGTGGAACTTCCACTGCAAAATGTAGAAACCTGGCCACCGCGTCACATGTGAGCCCTGAAGAGTGCATTGATATGTTAGATCACATAAGCAACAGACAAACTAAGCTATACCAACGACAACGGCAAACTCAAAGGTGATTTTGAAAATAACCAGGTATGTGTGGAGAGGACCCTAGGGATTGTTTAATGATGAGATCACTGATTGAGTAGCGTAATGTACCCGAGGTGCGGATAATGATGCATGTTCACTTTCACTGTAAATGGTGGACTCATTAGGGCTTGAGCACTGATGGTCTGAAGAACCCTATTGTAAATGCTCAGAGCGTTATTGTTTCAGTGCATTTCCAAAAACCAAAACATGTCAGAAAAGTCACAGAATTTCAAACACACATCTTGAATCTCTATGTTTGCTTGGAGTTCGAAAAGTGGGTGTGGCAAAATGGCTCTATAGTACCACCTAATGCATTTCCACTTATGTTGCACTCTAAGCTTGTCATAGATGAACAAAATCTCCAAACACAGTCTTCGTAAAGAAAATATTAGGGATGCACCGAAATGAAAATTCTGGGCCGAAAATGGAACCGAAAACTTTAAATGCACTTGGCCGAAAACCGATACCGAAAATGGCTTCATTAAAAAACATGTTTAAAATATTTTCTTTTGTTTGTATAAAAAAAAAATACTGATTAAATTAAGTAAGCAATCAAACTTTTATTGGTACTAAATAACAGTAATTAGGCTGTTTAAAAATAACAAAACTAAATAAAATTTCTTTTTGTAACAAAATTGTGCAAAAAAAAATTTTTTGCTGCTTTTTAGTTCAAATTTTAAATTACAGTACCAAACAACAGTGCACAAACAGAAGAAAAATAATTGCAAAAATATTGCAACTTTGCTGTAGTCATCTGAAACTTTGAAGTGCTTCCAAACTGCCGACATACTCTGTGTTTGATGCGTAATGACAGCGAAACAGATGATAATGGCCGAAACCGATAATGCTATTTCGGTCTACAACTTTCAGCGGCTGAAATTTCGGTGCATCCCTAGAAAATATTTATAATCCTCTTCTTATTTGATCTTTGATAACGGGAAGTACATAACAAACTGCAAGTGACAAGCTCTTATATAAAGGACAAAATTGAGACATTCGTCCTCTTGTTTCCAACGCTCGCAGCACTGCCTGCTCCCTCTTCTCTGCCCCTCCTTTCTCTTTCTTCACCTCCCTTCTCTTTCTCTCTCACTCGTTGTGTGATTAGCCTAGCTTTAGCCGTGTCTGCATGTTTGAGTTAAAATAAAGTCACATTTGTGTTGAATCCTGCTTCAAAACCTTTATTATATCACTGAGGATAAAAAAAGTCTATTACAGGTGAAAGAGAGCGCTCTAATTGGCTTAGAGAATGAGGTGAACTTAAAAAAAAATTAAATTAGAGAGAGATCCGGCTCGATGTTCGCACAATTCTCTTTCACCGAGAGGTAACATGGTCGGCTTTTATCAGTTCAAGTTGTTAGGCATCGGGTTGATTTGTAAAAGCCAAAAAAGGGGCACTTCATAACAAAACCTCACAGTATGGAGTCACAGTATGGAGTAAGCTTCTGTAAATTCACCTGTACACTTTCGCCCTCTTTGCAAGTGAGGGACGACTCCACGATGCTGTAGTCCTGACCCAGCGTCCAGGACTTGTCTATGAACTGCACGTTGTTGCCCGCTGGGGAGGTGATGCCATGGGTGGCCAGGGGGTCTTTCTTGGCAGGCTGCGGTGCTCTTCTGGAGTGGTAGATGTTGAATATCACATCACCCCGACACACATCAAAGTCCCAGGTGATGACGGAAGAGGCATCGATGATCTCGATCAAGAGCTGAAATGGGATAAACGTAAATGGGAGCCTTAGTAAAACTGATCTAGTTCAACAAGAAACTAGCGCCAACAGTGTTCATATAGCTAAAGTCTGACCTCATGGGGGGCTCCCTTGAAGATGCTGGCACTCTGGTAGATGGTCTCTGTCCACAGCCGGATCTCATCGTTCTCCAGTTCTTCTGCAGTTCTGTACAGAGACTTGGGCACCAAGCCGCCCTCTGGCACTTCACACTGCACATATTTCACAAAACAGACAAATTCAGGTGCCGTCAGACAAAAAAAAGCATTTGCAATTGAGCGACAACTGTACATTTTCACAATTTTTTTTTTCTTTAAAAATCAATGGTTCTCTGGAGGGAAAAAAGGTCAGTTAAATACATCATAAAGGAGACAAACACAGAGATATTTGAAAAGTGTAATAAACTTAATGTGACTTATGTAAAGTTTTTAACATGTTAGTTTAAGTAAAAAAAAGTTTTTATTAAAAAAGTAAACTTTTTAGTTTCATATCCATTACTTTTAGTCTTCTTTTTTTACTTTCGGCTGTTCCCAGTTTAGGGGTCGCCACAGCGAATCATCTGCACAGCAAATATTCATTACTTTTAGTATTAGTTTATATACTTTGGTTTGAGTGTCATAAATAGCTAGGAAATGAAGCTCAAAACAGGTAATTCACTAGGTGAGAATTCATTCTATTTCTCATTCTAGAATTCAGTCTGCTATTATTTTTCACAGTCGCTAGGTGTCACTATTGAAAACCACTGACCATTAAACCTTGTTTCTAAAACAAATAGCACTTTTTAATGACAAAAATCACAAATACACGTCTCTGCATCAATCTCGCCCATCTTTGACACAGTATAAGACCACGCTCCTCTAAAAGTCATGCAGCATTCAAGACAAGCTTATTTACATATGAGATGTCTTTGGTGTGGTGTTCGTCCCACCTCCCCCCATGCTGATTGGATGTTAGTGTGATAAGCGCAGATGAGAACACTGTAGTTCTAAAATGATGCGGCTTATAGAGTTTACTTTTTAAAGTAAAACATTTTAATCAATTATTTTAATAACCAAATAATTTGCTCAACCGTTTCAGCTCTACTGCACAGTTAGCTCTATCTTTACTTCTATAAATACTCTTTGAAAAGCATGAAATGATCATGAATCAAAGACGAAAGTGGATGCCACAAACAGCACCAGATCTTATACATGTAAAGATCAAAATTAATCTCTGCAAAAAGTGAAAGGCAGAAATTAAAATCTCCATACCATACACTCTCCTCCAAGGAAGTCAGGAATGATCTCTTTATCAATGTAGTCCACTAGACCCCCTGGGCCCTGATAATCATTCCCGGCATAGATCAGGAACTTCTTCCGAGTGTTCTCATCAATGAAAGGGCTGACCTGTCAAGAGAATGAGATGGGAGAAAAGCTCAGTTAGAAGTGTGCAGAAGCGGTGCTAAATCACTGCTGTGCACACATGCTAACATCACACGCTAATGATGAAGTTTTGGATGAGTTTAATGAAATTCTGGGAATAATGAAAGCAGATGGACATCAGATTCATGTATTTAACTCATCGATGGGGACTGAATCCTGAAGAACAACAAATACACCTTGGTTGCTTTTTGTGTAAAGTTCCTTTTGGACCCTAATCACAAAGTAACCCAAACCAGGTTCCAAAACATTGCCCGATGCGGAAAACACACCGATCAAGTGTTTTTAGCATACGTTTAAAGCCACGTTGTTCAACGACGGATATGGGTGCCATGTCCACCGCTATGTGAAATGCCACGGACTCTGTGATGCTACACCACCTTGCGCTCTCCGCTCTGTCTTTCATATTCTACACTCTGTGTTATAGACTTTTGGAGATTAGTTGAGCTTTGGTTGGCAGCAACTTTCGGCATTCACGGCAGTAGACATCTGTCTGTTGTTCGTCTGACGACTTAAAACCAAAGTATTTCCATATAATGGAGCCAGCAATTCTTTTTTTTGCTACAAGTTCTGTAGCCTCCGGGCTGGTTGCGGGCACCGCCATGTTGAATGAGACGAGTCAGACGACAGGCAAGGGGAGGGGAAACAAAAGCAAGGCGGCGGGGACGAGCGCAGCACAGAGAAGGCAAACAAGCAAAGTGGAGAAAATTAAATATAGACATTATATCGATATGTACGATATGCCAGAATTCATAGCGAGTTTAAAAAATATCTCTTATTATATTTATAATATATTTTAAATATCGAGATATCGCCCACCCCTAATTGTGAACAAACATTCACAATAAATCCTCTTCCAAAACGTTATCCTGCCTGATGCCACCCACTATGTGTGTGCCGCGAACAAATCAAAAACAATGCTCTCATTTCACAAAACCTCTCACTGATTGGATAATTTCTTATCCATATTAAAAGACCATGTGACGCATTTATATCTTATGTTCCGTAACTTTGCTTTAAAAACAGGAAGTGACCCCAAAAATGACTCCCAAAACATTAGCCCATTTATTGTGTAAAATAAAGAAAATCCTATAAGTTAGTCTTCAGTAGCCAGAGACCCATTTATGCATGTTTTTATATAAAAAAAAGTAATGAGTTGTGACCCTTTAATCTGTTCGAGAGCACTTATTAACATAACTTAATATAAAAAAAGGACTGAATTTATTTTGAATCGCTATGTGCATGTCTTATGATAAATACGACCTTGTAACAAACAACTTATGTTTACTCCTGAACTGTAAGTACATAGATATACGTAATTTTAATCCTTCAAAACAGAAAAAAAAAAATTGTGTTTCCGACAAAATGTTTTCCTCACCAGAGTCCAGAGAACAGGAAAGACTCTGGGCGCTCGGAGGATGAGGAGACGGCCGAGGGTCTCAGGATAATTAGCCTCCACCACCTCTATGATGCGCAAAAGAGCTTTGACTCCAGGACGCCACAGATGCCTCATATTAAGCCCCTCGAGATCGACCAGACAAGTCCAACAACTACAAGATCAGAAAAGCTTTGTTTAAACAGAGGACTTTGCTTTAAACAAATAAATTAATCTTCCCCCTCTGTTTGGAGGGAAGTCAATCAAGTTAATGATTTAGCTTTCTAGAGCCTTTCTGGAGCAGAGGCCAATCAATGATGAGAAGACGTTTTTGCAGAGAGAATATCAAAGATTTCTGCTCAATGGGTTTTTCCTCACTTGATATTATAAAATACTAAAATACACTATGGGAAAGGTTCACCGAAAACTGAGCTCAGACTGGTGGATACCTGATTGGCCGACCAAAGACTTTGGTGTTCTCCTTGCAGCGTCGTAGACCTTCTTCGTTTATAGACAGCACCTTAACATTGAATCAAACTGTGAGACTGGGCTCTGATTGTGAAATTCATGTGTACAGAGAGCATATCTCACATGTCTGAGTAGTGACTCTTCTCCAAGTGCTCGAACCAGTCCTTTAGTGTCCATGTGTCCGAGTCGGAGGATATACAAAGGCCGGCCGTCTAGATAAAGTCAGGGAAGAACATAGAGTACATCATCACAATATCCTGCTCTAATAGAGTAATAGATCGCCACATATCTCCCCTGCAGATACATTGCTCTATAACCTCTAGGATTTGCAATTCTCCTTAAAATTTGTATACGTAATAGAGATGTATATAGAGAAGAGCTGCAGGTCTGCACAGTGTAGATGCAACCTTCATGAAACCACCTGATTCTACTATACAAGTTCTCCGTGGTTTGTTTAAAGCTGCCAGTGTTTGTACTGAAGAAGGGCTGGACAAAAAAACAGGTGGGACAGAGGCCCTCCAGGAATGACTTTGCCGACCCCTGATATAGAGGATGCCCATAAATGAAGGTAAGGAGAGACAAGAGGTAAGGAGAGTTTGCAAAAGGTTCATGACTTCAACGTAAGAGCTACAGACAAGCAACCGCTCCCCACTTCTGCAGCGATAAGTTTGTATTTTTCTCTCTTCGCTTTTATTTTCTTTAAATATTCTAAACTGAATACTCTCTCTGATATTTATTATTTGATATTTGTGGTTTGGCTTCACCAGACCTGAAACAGGTGGTGCTCATGGCCCTTTAATAAGGAAACCTATTCTCAGTAATGGAGCTGTATATCAAAAAGAATCTAAATATTGAAGCTTTGTCGTCCGTTCACTGTTTCCTGTAGCAACCTACCAAAGAGCAAGAGAACTGTGGGGGCAGAGGGAGCAGTTGGAGATTTTCATTAAAGACCACAGTACCCAACTGTGAAATTTGAAACTTTATAGGAGCAAAAGACATTATAAGAGATTTGTTTATAAAAGGTAAACATTTTCCACATCAACTGAGCTACTACATCTACATTAAGCGGTACGGAGATTCACAAAAAGTTTCAGTATGCAGAATGTTACCTTTATCGTGGTGATGCCAGCCGCCAGTGTAGTAATCGTGCAGGACTTGAGGAGAGCTCCATGTGTCCAGAACGTAGTCCACCTGATGCTGCTTTCTCCAAGTCAAACTCTGACAGAGGATCTCTCTGGCCTTCTCGATGTTGAAGTCTCGTGCACGCAAGAAGCGAAGAATGTGCTCATCTTTAGGGATCTGAAAGCAAAGAACAGGCCGATAGGAACATACTCTACACTAGAGTAGGGGCTGAAAACAAATGAGAATGTTGAGCGGTTCACTTAGAGCAGGGGTGCTCACGCTTTTTCAGCTTGCAAGCTACTGACCAAGTCAAAGTGATCTACCGGCTACAAAATGTAAAACATCAATCAACAAACAATTAGTTTCAACTTTGTTGAGAATTGACAAAATACACATAATAATTAATTATTTAAATTTTATGTAATAACGTGAGTTTAATTTGATGACTTGCACTGAATTGAATCATTAGAACAGTTGTGTGTGACCTGAATTTGGTGGTAATAGAGTGATTTTTATGGGAGCAATTGAGCTTTGATCCAAATAATCAAGAATAAAAATGATGCTCTAATAAATTTTTCACATTTTTATTGAAACTGAGTCGTGCAGTACAATATGCAGGTGAGGAGTGGTGTGTTGTTTGATTTTGGTTGTAATAGAACAATTTAGAATGAAGTTATGAAGCATATTCTGGGTAAAACATATTTTGGATCTGGTAATTTTCAGACGGTCCCTAAGCAATTCCATGTCAGCGGGTTGCTCATAGACAGTAATGTGTTTCTGCGAATGCCGAGGGAAACTTGTTTTGATAAAAAAACATTTTGTAGTTTGTCCGCTACACAACACGGATTAAAAATAGGTATTATTTGTTTACTGAGAACATTCTGGTCTCGAGCTATTGAGCAGAGAAAACCGAATCCGTGAATCTGCAGCTAACTTTACTGAACTGTGACGTGATGGATGATCGGCTGATATTCTTTCAATTTCACGCGCGATCGACCAGTAGCAATTATTCACCCATGGCCTGAAATGATGACTATTCTATTGCAAGTACCTATAAAATGTAACATCTTTTGGCATAAATGCAGCCTTTGGAATATGGAGAAAAAAATATGTCGTTCTAAAGATGAGGTCACTGAGAAATGAATCCACATGTGTACTTTTCTTACCATGCAGTCTGGATCCAGGCAGAAACCAATATAGATGATCAGTTTTGTTGAACAGAAAAGGGAAACTGATAAAGGATGTTTTTGCATTGCAAATACTACTATAGCCAAGACCAAAGCATGGTTTAGTACAACATAGTTAAAAGGGAAAATCAAACTTTATACGTTGGCTAATAAAGAGAAGGTGGTGTTTATGATCTAAAACGCAGGCGGTCTCTAGGGGGCAATCAATGCACTTCCATCAGTGAAGTCTGTTAGTGATTCCTGCTCTGTAGAAAACACTCTTATAAGGTCAACATTTTACTGCATAAAAAAAACTCATTACAGAAATGTCACAAACTGCTTTAATTTAACATTCCGATCCAAATTGGGCTTTTGAGAATGTTAGATGAATAATTATATCTTCATCTAGGAGTTTAAGGCAGGATGGTTGACCACTCAACCGCTCCTTGAACTGCTTTGTGTTGCAAAGGTGCTAAAACGTTTTCGGTTAACCTCTGCCCTTCAGATCATGTAGTTTCTTGGTATTGTTTTACCTGTTCACTATGTAAGCTACTATTTGTTAATACATTGATATGTTCAATCTTAAGAGAAAATTACTGGAAAGGGACATAAATTAAGTCCATAGAGCATCGAAGAGTTCTGTGAAGTCTCATCACTTTGCGAGCTAATGAATCCACAACAAACATTCATAAATAACACCGCCCTTCATGCAATTCAGTGCTTGTGTATGCCAACTCACTCTCGTGCTATTAGCGTGAGAAAAGCTAATGAAAGTTTCTGTTAACAAATCTAAGCTGAAGATTGGGACGATGTCATCATCCATCGGGATGTTTCACATTGAACATTGTCGATGCCAAATTGTTAGACATGGGACAAACCTAGCGCCCAATACATTATAAACTCCGAAAAATCACACTTTCTCCACATTGTTCTTCACCTGATCTTGATAGAAATGAGCTGTACTAGCGATTAATCTGATTGGTCAGTGGGCGGAGATAAGAACTAGGGGCTTTGCAAGGAACAGTTTACAACTCGACAGTTTACAAAAAAGGTGGATTACAGGATTACACAAACATACATGAAAGATTCTGAATAAAACTGAAGGCATGTTCTTGATGAGGGAACAACACTAAAATATAGTAGGAATGTCAGAATTTTGCTGACAAGGCCCCTTTAGTAGGGGTGTAACGGTACGCTAAAATCGTATTCGGTTCGGTACAGTGTCTTGGAGAGCTTGGTTCGGTTCATTCGGTTCGGTACAAAACAATAAGAACTTACATATCTTTTATTTTGAAAAGCTGCCAATACACAATAGAATTCTTGCATAAAATAAATAAAAGTGACACATTAGGGTGATATTTTAAATAAATTGCACTCTTTATTAAGAAAAACACATTTTTTTTTAAATAAAAATGAAATACTGCAACTAGTTAGGATAGATTACCTATCCACATTTTCTGAAGAGAGCATATATCTGGTTATAATATCTCCAGCAGTAGAAAAATGTTAGATGTGATGCCTGACACATACCCGATTTCCGTGGAACAATGTCGGCATACAACTTTAAATTTATCCACTCGTCTATCCCCGTTATGTATTTTAACAGAGAAGCCAACGTGTTCTCAAACAGGAGACCGTCTTTAAGCTCTGGCTTCTCTTTCGCTGTGTCCATTTCTCACAGCTACTCGTGCACCGCTACTGTGTTTCCCTCAATAGCGTCCGTGCGGAAACTCGCCTAGGAACATAGTTCCGCTGCGCTTAATATCGCGCTAATAATACATTTATATAATTTGTACGCAAGTGTACCGAACCGAACAGGCCGTACCGAAACGGTTCGATACATCCCCGTGAACCGTTACACCCCTACCCTTTAGTGATTGTTTTCATTTAATGTACCAACCTTTTTTATTTTAATAGTTTTGTTGCATTTCTCTGATCATAAAACACTTGCGCAACAAAGTGTTTAGTCAAATTTAAAATGAGTATTCAAACTAAAAGGACCTTCTGAAGGCAAAATTGCATATGCTTACTCATAGAGGTCTGAAACGTCACAATAATCAAACAACTGAGTGTTGAAGCTCTATGTCTTGTGAAAATGAAGGGTGAGAATCAGTGAGTATGCAACACCTTGCCCTTGTGTGTCTCCTGTAACCAGCCACGCAGGCGAATCAGACAGCTCTCCTGGAGGGGTGTGAGGTCACCAAGGTAGCGCTTGATGTAATCCGCATCCAGTTTATCTACAGAGCGCATAAAGCATTTTAATAATACATGAATGAATGAAATAGCACAATAAAGCATTGAAACAATTGTGAAACCAGTGTTGGACATGATGAAGCAATCCGGCTCCAAACCCTATAAAGCTTGCATCTCCCCCACCTTTCCTGAGAAATCATTTAAACAAAGAACTACTCGTGTCTGGAAAACACATCAAGTCTCTTGACTAGAGATACCTCTATTCACAATCAGATAATTCTTTGTAATGTTTCAATTTCAGGCTAAATAAATTGTGTAAATTACGTGGTACTGCAATGATAAAGATTGTGGGGAACAACTCACGAGTGAAACTTACAGAGTAGGTTACAAAAAGACATTAAACAGCAAAAGGTGTATAAAAATGAACACATAAGATTACAGCATTGTCTTCAAATACAAGTTTAAATTTAATGAGGTTCCATTTCTCAAATGTTTAATTAAAATGCCTGTAAACTATTATTTAAAAGTTCAGCTTATACTAATGTTAGCATGAGCTGCACAAAGCTAAGGGGGTTTGGGAAGCTAACATTAGTTCCTTAAAATTTCAAGTTTTATGCAGCTTACACTACCATTAGCTTCCCTAATAGATTTTCCTTTGACCAGCTCATGCTAATGTAGGCCTCCACAAAATGTTTAGATATATGCAGCTGGTGCTAATGATAGCATAGCTTTGCTCTGCTCAGGTAAACATTAGCTTCTTTAAAATGTTAAGCTCTATGCAACTATTGTTACTGTTAGCTTCCTTAAAATGTTTAGCTATATGTAGCTTATGCTACAGTCGCTAACAGATTTAACTTTGTGCGGCCCATGCCAACATTAGCTTCATTGTAATGTCTAGCCCTATGTAGCTCATGCTAACATTAGCTTCCTTAAAGCTAATGTTCCTTAAGCTTCCTTAAGCTCTATGGATCTTATGCTAACGTTAGTTCTCTAACAGATTTATATTTGTGCAGCTCCCCCATTAACTTACCCAACAACCCCAACTATATGCAGCTCATGCTAACTTTAGCTTACCCAAAGATTAACAAAACTCAAACCACTGAAACTGGGATTGTTATTTTTGCTGAGAATGTTGATCAGATTTGTCACATAATCAGAAACAGCACTAAAGCTGCTTGTTTCCCTAGTCTGTGTTTATTTTTTAAATCTCCGCTTGGCTACTGTTCTCGAGGACTACATGACACAAGGAACATGGTTGAATAAAAACCTCTTTTAAAATTATAGCAGTAAGTACTGATACTAACCATCTGTACTGGTGACAAGAGATTCACTCCCAGTGGGCAGAGGGCCAGTTAGAGCAACCTGATTCTCGCTGGAGGTCAACAGAGGGGCCTCACTGGTGAGAGTTGGAGTGATTGGTACCTCAGGGTCTTCAGCTGGCACCTCGGGCTGTATGGGCAAAGGTGAGCAAGGGTTCCAGCGAGGAACATGGGTGATGCCTTCTTCCTCAAGCTCCCTCAAGTAGTATTCGATAATCTCCTTGCCCTATTGGAAATTAAAGCAATCACGATGAAGGAGGAATAGAGGCTAAGCACAGGTTTAGCCATCACTCATCTGCTGCTAAATGAAACCAAGAGGAAGTGTGGTGGTATGTTTAAGGAGCATACTGACCTTTTTGATGCTGCTAGCATACTGTTTCATGGCAATCTTCTCCACTGTGCTCTCAAAGCCAAAGAAAGACTTGATATCCAAACTGGCAGACTGTTCAAAACATGTCCATTCCTCATTTTCAGGGTGAACCTAACAAAAAATTAAATAAAAGGTCATGAAAGGCCACTGTCCAACCTTTCAGAGAACAAAAGGGAAAAGACAACGTCCCTTTAAGCACTTCCTAAAGAGAAAATGGCCCAAGGAAGCAGATACTTAATCACTCAAGGCTTCACTTCACGTTATTACACAAAGCCATAGCAAACATTGTTTACATAAGTTGAAGCCAAACGCAAAAGAGTGGTAGCTTTTGGGCTCCTTTCACCACCAGTTCTAGGCTTCAGGTTCAACTCAAGCTGTATATATATGAAGATATGTGGACTCATACCCAGCTATGACTCTTAGCTGGGTAACAATATATAAATAATAATCAAAATGCTTACACAACCATGATGAATAACATCATCAAATGGTTGTTATGGAGAGGAGTGTTCACGATTGGAGATGCAAGGATTAACCCATTCCACTATTAACCATTTGATCATTGATCGCAGAAGCTTTTCAAGACCACATTTCAGTTGCAGAGAACTGCTGCAACTAAAGCTATGCCTAATGTGCTCCATTCAGGCTAGTCAGTACTGGATTAACTTTGTCCGCAGCACCCAACAGTGAAACTCTATGTGAAAGAAGTTGGCAGTTTGGGTTGGTTCACCAGGACATCATCAATGGGTCAGCTTTTTGCAAAACTTTTGCATTAAAAAATTTGCTTCTAAATAAAAGAACACGTTGGATGTGATGCTGCGCCTGGAGGATCACAATCCAGCAGCTAAAGTAAAGGTAAAGTACACTTTAATGAAATATGTTGGTAGGGAATTAAGGTAAAAGTCAGAACAAAATAAAATGGAAAAACAAAATCGTTTTCTAATACAGTTGATTCAGAGGTTCAGCAGCCTTTCACTACACCAAAACTTAGCTAATACGCATCTTAAATGGCATTTGTTTTTAGTGTAAAATTATTACTTACATTTTAATCAAAAACTTTTGTGCTGCATTGTATTACTATACAAAATATAGTGAAATTAATTAATGCACAGTAATGTATGAGCACAGTGAAACTGTGACAATTTCTCAGATTATCATCATACAACCAAATTTTAGAATGATCTCATCCTTCTCCTAACCATAGTACACCTTAACAATACACACAGCTGAACCTGAGACGAGGGAGATGTTCTCACCGAGTAGCAGCAAACTTCATGGATGATGACTCTGTTGGAGAAGGTCTCATTGTGGGATTCGATATGAAGGGTTCTCTCTCTGTGGTTCAGAGAGTTCTTCTGAATGAAGAAGACATAATCCACTCCTGCAATCTGTACAGGGAGAGAACTCTCGGTTAGGATTGTTTAATCTCAAGACAATGGTCATCATCAATGCATTGCCGATGTAAAAGTTTGCAATGATTCTGATAACCAATCACTGATTATGTTAAAGAGCATGAGAAAAGTACAATATAATGCAAGAACTGTGATGCGGGTGCTATGTTTAGATGCAGCATGTGTGCTAGTGTGCTGATTATAAACTTCTCTTCTAACTCATCCATTTAATATATCAGGTGTATGGATGTATGCTCTGATTCACAAATAGGAAGCGGAATTCATGAATTTTCCAAAACATTTACCGTATAAGAAGCACTTTTTCTTCCCCAAAACTGAGGGGGAAAAGTTGGTGCGTCTTATACGGCGAATGCATAGCGCAATAGCGCCTTTTTTTGCCGTCGGCCATATTTGTACACCCGGCAGTGCACGCTGACGTCATCGCCCATCTCTGCTCGTCGATCCTACCATATCCCGGATCGTAAGGAGCAGGTAAGCAGCTGCATTGTGCCAGCTATTATTATTAATGTGGGGGCAATGTTGCACTAGAACAGTGATGGAAGAAAGTGATGACTGCGTGGATCTTTCCTTCCTCATTTCTGATAGCAGTGACGAAGAGGAATTATTGGGGTTCGAATAAAAACATTACAGCCTTTTTTTGTTACTTTTACTGCTTACTGACTTTACTGACTGTTCATGTTACATGTTTGGCATATAATTGTTCTTAAACTGCTGTTAACTTTTACACAGTTGATATAAAATATTTTACTACAGTATTTGGTTCAGAATCTTTTTTTCTAGATCTTCCTCATTTAAAATTGGGTGTGTCATATGCCGGTGTGTCTTAAACGGCGAAAAATACGGTAATTTGTACATTTGTAAAAAACATTTAATCTTTGTATGAAAGATCTGAATTTGAATAGAAACCAGTAAAAATGTGCACTGTTGCAGTCTATTTAATAATCTCATTCAGCAAACAATTCTATGTACATAGTCTGTTCACACCCCTTAGCCCTCCAGGAGAGCTCTCAGATATGACTAGCCTAGAATACACTAGGAGCAAAAAGTGCACCAACCAAAAATGTTGCAAAGACAGAGCACCCACTCTCTCTCAAATACATGTCCTGTCTAATATGTTCATTATAACATTATTAAGAATGTAGAAAAAAAAGGCACATAAATCTTAAAACATATACATGATGACTAAGTTATTGCGATCTGCATGGACAGGAAATTTCTATTTGTGAAAAAGAAAATCATTTAAAAATCGCAAGATATTAAATGAAACAGTTTGGCTGACAGAAAAACTGTAGCACCACCTCGCCTCTCTCCTCCTCACCTCACTTCCTGCCACTCTACTGTTTCATCAGGCTTAAAAAAACAGAAGAGAAGCAGGTGAGGGTATAAAATGACTACAGATCCAGGATTCAAACCAGCATTGCTCTGCACAACCACACTCAAAAAAAAAATATAAAACAATTGTAAATTGTGTTTCTGGCACTCCCAAAGGTTTCAATGAGTTAATTGTGAGAGCAATTTAATATATTCATTGATTATGTCTGCAGAGAACAAAGAACATCCTGAAACACAACCCCGTGCAGGAGCAGGTCTCAATGTTTCTGTATTATACTTGAGTAATATAATTCACACTGATTAAAATATGTGAAATTCAACAATAACTTCATGTGAGGATTTGTTTTTTGCAAAACAACAAAAGCTTCTGTCACCAGGATGCAGACTCCTAAAAGCCAACCAAAATTCTTCAGAGCGTGCAATTTTACCCGTTTGAGGATTCGCGGGGCATCCACATCCAGCTTACACCTCCTCTCAATCTTATGAATAGAGCCACCCTCGCTGCTCTCTTCACTGATCACGTCACTGTCCACAAACATGGGGATCAGGTGACAGGTAGGGAACCTCCTCTCGTATGCCTGAACAAGAAGAAACAAGATTTAGGAAACAGACGAGAGGAAGAACTTATTCTGTACTGAAAGAATTAGCAGTAGAAGCTGAGGAGAAAACATTACAAGACGCATCAGGAATCACACAACAAATAGCATCCACACATAATTGGTCATTTTTAAATTTGTATTTAATTTGTAAAAATTATACATGTTTAAACGCTATGAATCAACTGCTACCTATTGGTTTGAATGGCAGAGGGGATTTTTTTTTTGTTGTTTTTTTTAACATGGATATTTTTTGTACATGGTTTGAGGGGGAAAAAATTTCCAAAAAACTTGTGCGTGTGGACATGGCCTAAGATCAACAGAGATGTGGCTTGAAAGCATGCAGTGTAACGATCGTCTTTAATGACCACAATCTTTTACACCCTCCAAAAAGCAGTCTGAACAGAATGCTGTATGTGTGAAAGATAAACTGTATGTACAAACTGTGAATCTTACACAGCAAAACCCGCAGTGCCTAGACCGAGACTGTAAAACACATTCAAAATCCCTAATCATGGCCAAAAATAGTCAGTGCACCTTAAATTCCAGTGCCCCTATAAATGAATTTAGGTTGGCCTCGTAATATAGAGTAATACACGCTGTGCTTCAACATTATATTAAGATGAGTATTTCCAACTCAAGGCAGTACTGAGCTTGCATTTAATACATATAAATAGAACACAATGTACAATCATAATAATGTTAATAAATAATACAAATGTTAATACTAAATGCAAATTCTCACAGTAGCTCAGGATAGGATAAAGACGCTTTAGATAAAGCATCTATAACTGGATATTTGTTAATGGTTTAGATGATCTCCTATGCTTGTGACTATGAGACGATATGGACTTGACTTCCCAATTAGAAGATCTCCTCAGGACAACCTTCCATCGCAAGGCAATTTGTATCTCATGCCCTGTATTTAACATTTCCTCAGTGGAAGACATAATTTTATCCCACACCCCCCCATCTGTGAGTGTACAAAATAGCTTTATTGTGGCTCAGTAGGTAGAGCACTGCGCTAACAACACAAAAGTCGTGGGAAAGCAAGAATGCTTATTCATTACATTCAAAATGTAAGACGCTTTGAAAAAAAAGCATCTGCCAAATGCTTAAAGGTAAATGCTGAAGAATGATCTATAAAGTTATTGCATTGTTGAAAGCATGAACACTGCATTTCTGACAGAATTTTGATGCGAAGATTCGTGCAACAACGCACCTCAATTGAAAACCATGGGCATCAACGGGACATCACACATCTGACCACAATGCTATACTGTATCCATTTATCGTAAGGAGAACGACCAATGAAAGCAGGCTCTTTTGATGACGTGAGTACGAAGTAAAAGACCGCGATCTCACATTTTTATAGTGAATTCGCACTGTTCAGACATTTTTCTCTACAATTTTGTCAAACAGCTCAAAGAATGGCAAGAAGGCTATTTGGCCGAGGCTCTATTGGCACATAACACGCCTGACTGACGCCTCATTGCTACCAAGTGCTAGGAAGTTCCAGTCAGATCCAGCAGCCCTCGCGGCCCACAGGTTCAGAACAGTTTTTTTTCGCGGCCCACTAGTTGGCGCTCGCGGGCCGAGATTGGCCCGCAGCCCCATGGTTAAGAATCACTGCTTCTAGAACACTATAAATGATGTAAAAAAACAATACACAAAAGTAAAGTCCAACCAGCAAAGTACACTTCTACATCTGGAGTTATATACCCATTACAGGGGAGGAAGTAAAAGTAAATGAAGTAGAGTAGTAAAAGTCAAGTAAATAGGAGGTTTTGTATGAATAATGCATACAAGTAATCATTTAGAAATCTTAACATCGAATTTAAAAAAATACATGTTTGAAGACAAAGTCTGGAGCTTCCCTTACTGAGTGAGGGAAGCTTTCTGGAACAGTCATGACTGCGAATAAAGAGGTTGATTTATATGAGAATAACAATAAAGCTCATTGTCTCATGCTTCTGCTGGGCTTTGCCAAATGTGGACATCCCACACACAATCTGAGGACACAACCGATTCAAATGCAACATCTGACACCATTTGTTTTGGTATTAAGATAATAATCGATATTATACACACATTTTTTGTTGTTCATACCTATGGACAATGTAGACCAAGATGTAAACAACCACTAAAGTTTAAAAATCTAAATTTTTTGGCCTAAAGTCAATGCTCTTCACTCATACCCTACACCACAAATAGATTGCTGTGAAATGTATTCCAATCAATTTTACTACAACTATGAAACCTTTCTCAGAAAGAATGTACCCACTGCTTCTGTGATTCATTTCCTTTAAAACGCTTTGAATTCTGAGAACCTTTAAGAGTCAAATCATGAGATGTTTGCAAATCTAGACAATAAAGCGATGCTGCACAAAAGGCTGAGACAAAGACTTCTCTGTAAAAACTAGCCAGGAACTCTTTTTAAGGGTTTAAATTAGTGCGGTCAATCAATAAAAAAAAAAAAACAAGTTAGTTGTGTTAATTAATAATAAACTCAAGACAAAGAAACTAGGGGTCGACCGATTATCGGCCCTACTGATTATTGGCGCCGATATTAAGCATTTTCACGATTAACGGTATCGGTTATTTTCAAAACGATTTGCAGATAAAAAGAAGTTATTTTTGAAGCGCTCTGTGGCTCCGACGCAGCATGTCAGAGCTCACTACTCTGTGCCCTAGAGCAGTCTCCAGCAGTAATCACTTGTCTCTCAAAGGTATGTCAGCAGCAGAAGTTGATTGTGTTTTAGAAAAGAACAGTCCCGCACAGACCTCTACCGTACACTTGAATTGACTCATGCTATGGACTAGTATCTATAAACATTAAGGCGCAAACAGGGTGTTTAATTATGAATCCAGCGCGCTGTGCTTGTCTCTGTATAAAGTGACACAGTTTTGCTGTGTTTCAGCATCTAACGTTACTGTCTCACTAAATGAGGAAGTATACATTAACAACATCCCCAGAACTGCTCTCAGAATCACTTCATGAGCATTTGGCCGTTTCATTTGACTAAAACTATCGTTATATCATATACATAGGCTACAGAAATGTAAAAGTTCCTCATAATAACTTGAACCTGAACATTACTGAAGTGCAGTATAATACATGTAGCATACTACTACTACTACTACTACTACTAAAATAATTAAACAATTTATTGGTGCTAGTTGCGACTACTAATTCTTTATTAGCTTATAAAACTTCAGGTAGCTATTACATTTATTTTTTGTTATTTTTTGCTACTTGCTGTTTACTTATTTAAGTTTTACAATTGTTTACAGAATGCTGCTGGGGGCTACCTGCACTTTTTTATGTCATTATTGTTATTACTAATATTGATGTTTATTTAATATTGTTATTAACAGTTCTCAGAATTAAAGATATGTTTGAAAGCATTCAATGAAAGTTGTTGTCAGAGCTCTTGTTATTATTAATTATGACAAATTTCATTTTTACACTACACACATATTGGTTCAAAATATCATTTATCAGTGCATTTGATCTGCAATAATCGGTATCGGCCCTGAAAAACACATATCGGTCGACCCCTAAAAGAAACTATTAACTATTTAAATACAAGTCCAGACAGGAAAGGACAGAAAGTGGGAAACGCTGAATGAGTGATCATGTGCCTGAACTCTAATCACAAGGCGGAAGTAAATAGATAAAACTTTAATTTCTACACTTTACAGATAAAAGGACCGTCTTGTAAACTCATCCAATCTAAGAAATTGGGACGAGTTTGCAAAGTATATTAGAAAGCAGAGCCAGGCATGAAGTCAACTGAAAGTTTAAAAGTACACTCTCTTCATTAACATACATTGTACCAAACAATTCCCGTGTTACAGACTAAACTGGAGAAAGGGACTATTTAGGTCATGTCTGTATTAAGGTTAAGAGCCTCATTCTCAAAGCAACTAAACTATATTCAGTTTAAAGTACCCCATGCATCCCGATTAAATGACATGGAAACAGACAAATCTCTGAAACCTAATAAATACACAAGTGTTGACGTGAGAGGACGGACAAAAGTAACGAGAATAGTTTTTTTTCCTTCATAAGCACGGATTAATATTAGAACAAATGGTGCTTTATCTCTAAAGATTAGTGTGTTCTCATGAAAGGGCGAGCAAGGTTAAGAGATCTAATGCTTGGGCCAATGAGAATAGAGGATTTATGATGCCACTGTGATCTAAATTACGATTCAAGTCAGATCCACACACTTGACCACCAGAAAGCAGACTACAGTGAAAGTACTGCGTGAAGATTGTAAAGCTGAAATACAGTTTATCAAAACAGCAAATTTATCCACAGCAAATTTACATCTTGTTAAACATTCACAGAATGTACAAAATATTATTTAAAATTAGCAGAAGAAAAATGAAATGTTCAGCGCATTCTGAAGCAAAACATGTCTTCAAATGTAAAGATTGCGGATATTCATTCATTCATTTTCCTTTCCACTTAATCCCTTTCGGGGTCACGGGAATCTGCACATCAGGAGAAAGAGGTGGGGGGGTTACACCCTGGACAGGTCACCAGTCCATCGCAGGGCAAGATTATGGACATAATGATGTCAAAATGACAATTGACCTCCAGCCTTTTTATTGACAATACAGTGATTCTGGGAAACAATCCTCAGGGAAACAATACCTATTTGCATAATATTCACTTTGGGTGTTTTTTTTTTCATGTTTTTGGCCAATTTTGTAGAAATGCTGAATTCTGAGAGAGTGCCTTGTAGAATTCTCTCCATACAATAAGTAATAATAATAAAAGGAATATTATTAAGTAGTCACGAATTAATGGACCAATAAATAAATATAAATGTACGATTATTTTTAATAACTGTACTTGTGTGTTTGAGTTAGTTGCCTGGTTGTAAAATGTAAAAGAGAGTAGAGTTTATAGCATTGTTTTATGTGCTTTGTCTAAAATGTTAAGTGCATCAAATTAATGCATTAAAATATATTGTCATCAGCATTAATGCACTTTTACGAGAGAAAGAACACATGCATCTGTTTTCTGCCTCTCAATGTGAAAGGCATTTGATGGCCGACACACTCATGATCCTATAAACATTGACAAGGCCTGCTCTTACAAGCAAAAAATTACCAAGTTAAGCAAGCAAAGCAGTTTTCGTATAAACGGATTCAACACTCTTAGACGTTTGCCTATGCTGATGCAAATATATTTTAGGATCATATGGCATTCGAGCAGGCGGGATCATGTGACACCTGACCTCACACTTCAGGCATTTTAAAATCAGATTGTTTTAGAGACATTACAGACTTAGTGATTAACAACAAAAAACTTTATGGATTTAATTATTACATACACTAAGTAACCACATATAAGGGTTATGTTTTTAATATATATATATATATATATATATATAAATGTTTAAACATTATTAGCCCTGTGACATTAGTTAATTGTGAATCCCTTTTGATCTAAAACAGTCCTTTATTCCTAAACAGATCTTTCTCAAGCTCCTCAGGATTTATTGGCACAAACGTAGTTCAAGGCGCTCCACAGATTTTCTATTGGATTCAAATATGGATTTTGTGGAGGAGTCAAGTTCACCCCTTTCTTTTAATTTGTAGGTATTTCTTAAGCAGAAGTGAGGTAAGCTTCAGTTCATAATTATGCTGCAGATTGTCTTTCAAAATCTTCCCTTTTCAAGTTTTCTTAAATACTGATCAAATTCCCACAACCAAAAGCACTGAAACATCCACCACCATGCTTCACTGTAGAAATGTTGATCTTGGGGCTGTGCTCTCTTCATTCTCCAAACATCTCATCAGGCCAAACTCTTGTTTTCATTTGGCATCTCTTTTCCCCAGGTTGTCCTTGGCAAACATCATTCTGGCTTGGAGGTGTCTCTTCTTCAGAAGTGGAGTCTTGATCGGTTACGTCACAGTGCATTATTGTGCTGGGCTCTAGTGACTGTCTTCGCTGAGACATCAAACTCAGACTTGGATCAGTCCTTCAGAAATTGTTCTTTTTTTCAAAATTCAGTTTGCATGTTCTCATAAAATGAATGAATAAAACAAATACCACTGCTCTGTTAAAAACCACTTGGAAAATATCTAAGACAAAATAAACAATTTCACATACAGGTTACTAAATTTGTATTCAACTGGAAACTATTTTAGCCTGGAACTATGCTGGTGTGAGATCTATACAAAGCTCTGCTTTCAATTCACCACACATCCAATTCACGTCAGCTCACTTCAGCAACTGTGGGATGATTTAGCAAGCACATGTATGAGGAAACACAAGTTTTGTTCAGTAACAAGTTCACTTACTGCCATGACGAGCTCAAACGGGTGTTTGTACACCCTCACAGGGGACTGGTACTTCTGCACCATGATGGAGGATCTTATAAACAGAACAGGAACAAAAACAGTCAATCTTTGAGCCTTGTTGCAAATATCAACAAACACACAGTTCTGAATAGATGGCAGATTTTTCCAAACAAACCCATCATTATTGAAAAACATAGAAGCTATACGACTGTCACGCACGGCCCGTTTATTATAAACTATTATACAAATAGTTAACGTTAGCTTGGAGGCTAACACTTAGCAGGCTAGAATTTCAAAATACTGTACCTTAATGTCCGCATATTAAACGGAAACAGTAAAATGTACTGCCATATCTAACAAGGTGCTCTTTAACGCTAATGTGGCGCCATATATTTATTTAAAAAGTCAATAATTCAGCTGTGTTGAGATTTCATGGTTGTTAGTAAATTCGGGAAAGATCGCCTCCAGCGGTAAACATCACAAGCCTTCGAGATTAAAACGGAAATATTAAACTGTAGCACGATTTAAAAGTAACTAACGCTATACTCACACGGTTATTTCACAGCAGAAGATAAAGCACCTCTGAAGGTCAAATTCGCTCAGTCTGTGAAGCTTAAGATCGGTGTAGTCTGGACCTCCATGACCTCTGATATCTCTGACTCGAAGCCGGGGACATTATTCCCGATCAAATCCAGAACGGACTCCGGCATCCCCTGGCTTCTTCTCGAAAACACATGACATTCTCCTCCTCATCTTAAACGGTGATGTTTGAGGCCGGTTTCAACGACGCCATCGAGCGGCTGCTGACGTTTCCAGCGTGAAACGATAAACGATTTGACAAGGGGAAAAAAAACGACTTGGCAAGACGTGGTGCAGTAATGACGTCACGCCGCAGGCCAGAACCCGGAAAGCATCTAACCGGAGTAAAACTAAAAACATCTAACCGGAGTTCAGCGCCTAAGCACTCATAGATACATATACTGTTATCTTATACGTGGATAGATAGCTTATAGCGGCTTTTCCCGTACGTCGTCATAGCGCCATCTTTGTACAGGGCAGGGAAGTGTTCTTTGAAAAGACTTAAAATTATATTGACAGTAAATTGTTCTTTTTGCTCCAATGAACCTTTCACATCCGTCCACTTGTTTTGGAATTGGAGATATACAGATGCTTTCTGGTCTGTATCAGAAATTTCTGTAATTTGACCTTATTGTATCATATAATAGTAAAATTCCTTATTACTATTATTATTATTATTTTATTCGTCATGTTTATATTTTAATGACATTTTTTTGTTCTAATGCTATTTATTTATTCATGTTTTATATACATTTTATTTTACTTGATTTTAATTGATAACTTTTCTGTATATTCTTCAGCATCCTTGTGAGTTTAAATATTGATGACCAGTATATGTCTGCATGTGGGAGTTTGTGTAAATAGTTTGTTTGTAAAAAAATTAATAAAATAATAAATCAATACTGTTTTCAGTAACTAGCTGACATTTATAATTTTTAAAATTGGCTAAAAAATTATCCAAAAGTATCTGGCTTCAGACTTTTACTGCCACGTACTTGCACTCTCCTACTATTGGACCACTCCGACTGGCACTGACGTCACTCTCCTACTATTGGACCACTCCGACTGGCACTGACTAGCGCTCTCCTATTTGAACATGTTCCTTGTGATTGAAATTGTGGTCCTAAATATCAAAATATAAAATTGTTCAGAGTAAAGATTAATATACTTGAACCTTTTTAAAATTGTCAATACTTGTGGTACTGTGGATAATTTTTACATATTCACACATTCTTTTCTTCATAGAATCAAGTTCAAGTTGGGCGGCACCCAGAGTGTTTAGAAAGAAATCATGTCCTGCTTGAGAATAGTAGACTTGCATGCCTTTCAGTCTAGGGTATCTGGGTATCTTCCTCAGTCTCCGACCAAGACCCAGACTTTGGGGCGAGCTCTGCTGGCCATGGCAGACCCCTTCCCCTCATCTGACCATATCCCAGGGTCAGTCCCTGGTTATTCTGCCACCAAATCTGCTTCACTGCTGCCCCGCCAAGGTGACCATCGGTATGTCCGGACTCATACCCTTGTCAGTGTGGAGGGGGCCAGGAGGGCCAGAGTGGTTCAGAATTTAGCTTCCTTTTTAATGGCAGTTGCCGATAACGCCACCTGGAAAATCCCAGGAAAAAGATCTCAGTGTAATGCTTCCTAGCAGGTTTTCAAGGTCCCACACACACAGGTTCACACTCTATAATCTAAGGGAGCAGGCAGGAGACGCACACAGCATGAACAATCAATAATCTTTATTTTACTAAATGACACAATCAACAGACCACAAGTCCATAGCAGGTGAGCATCTAGAGAGGAGTGAATCACAACAGTCCTAAAACAGTTCTAAAAGAGGAATTACATATGGTCTAATTAAAACAACTAGAAGAAACTACTATATGAAGCTGGGGTTACCTCCGGAGTGATCACTGTGAACTTATCCACACTCGCACAGCAGTTCCAGGTCTCACACACACACACACACACACCAAACCTCCACCCGTGTATCACAGCAATCCACGAGAGCACCACCACCACAAAAGATCCTCCACCCGTGGGTCCCCAGCTTTTAAGAAAGACAGAAATATGAGATCGACAGAAGAAATTGCACAACACTCCTTGGCCAGAGCCACACTATGCTAAAAATAGCAGTTATACACAACAGTTAAATATTTTAAAACACTTGATTTTGCACACAGGAACGTGTATGTGGAATGTTTGTCAAAAAAACAAAAAGGGAATTGAGAGGAATGGCTGGCTGGCACAGTTCGCTGACGGGGTTGGTATTAAACCCGCTCTAGCCAGAACCCAACAGTAAGGCCTCCAGTATCCCCTGTACGATCCAACACTGGAACGGCCCACTAATAAGTCCCTCTCCCGGTTGCCACGCCCAAGGACGAGGAAACAGCAGCGACAAAATGTTGCAGGAAGGTGGAGGATATATGGATAAGGATTCGTTGACACACCACTACTCTAAAGAAAACCCGAAGAGTGGTCAAATGAGAACGATGAACGGGATAAGAGGAGAAGAGAAGACCCTACAAATGTAGAATGGTGTTAAATATTGCATGATACCGCCATTATTTGAAGAAAGCTGTACGTACCAAATGAGCTGGGCGCTACGTGCTCCTAGAAGTTACGTCGCACGCAACGAGCTCCCCACTAAATTTAAGAAGAACACTCATCAACCACATTTCCCCAATGAAACCATCCACCTCTTAGTGAGAAAGCTAGTGCTACCTGATTGGGAGACTCCAATGTACAAAACATTCTGGGCAGCACAACCAACATAAATTACTCTGTATGGAATGATGAGCATTACGGAGGCAGTTAGGCGCGATCATAAAAGAAAAACCATTGATCAATCCCTCTTACCTCGAGCTAACTCGGTCCCACTGCTACTTTCTGTATAACAGGCAGCCGGCTCTCCCGGAGCAATCAACACAACTGTTACCCTGAATATGGTAAAATACACGTCATAAGGACAGGGGTTCCCAACAGCTCAATATAATAAAATCTTACCTCGAGCTAAACACTGTACATGCCGATCAGGGACAACCGCAGTGACGTCATTAGCCCTAATTTAGGTGGGCTTCAGGACCAGGACCATCACTCGATCCCCCGGCTGGAACTCCCGGGGCTGGGCTGCCCGGTTGAAGTGCCGTTGTTGGGCTTGCTGCGCCTGGACCAGGTGTTCCCGGACTAACGGCATGACCCGCTCGATGTTCTGACGCATCTGGGTCACGTGTTCGACCACAGAGCGGAGCGCTACCGGCTGCTGCTCCCACGCATCTCGGGCGACATCCAGGAGGCCCCTTGGTTGACGGCCGAACAACAATTCAAATGGGGTAAACCCTGTGGAGGCTTGGGGTACCTTCCGGATGCCGAAGAGGACATAGGGGATCATTCGGTCCCAGTCGCGTCTGTCTTCAGCGGCCACCTTTCTTAACATCCTCTTTAGTGTCTGATTAAATCTCTCGACCAGGCCATCTGTCTGGGGGTGGTAGACCGATGTGCGGAGCTGTTCGACCTTTAGCAGCCAGCAGAGGTCAGCCATCAGCCGGGACATGAAGGGGGTTCCCTGGTCAGTCAGGATCTGGCTGGGGATGCCCACCCGGCTAAACAGCAGGAACAGGGTGATGTTCTTCGCGGTGGCTTTGCGTAGGGGCACGGCTTCCGGGTACCGGGTGGCATGGTCCACGATGACCAGGATGTGCTAATGGCCTCGGGCAGACTTCGGCAACGGCCCCACTAAGTCAATCCCAATCCTCTCAAAGGGCACCCCTATGATGGGGAGTGGAATCAGTGGACTGGGGGGAGGCGTTTGCGGTGACGTCTTCTGGCACGTAGGGCATGCCTTGCAGAACGCTTTTACCTCGCCGTCAATCCCCGGCCAGTGGAAGCGGTCTCGGATCCACTGGGTCGTGTTTCCTGCTCCCAGGTACCCGGCCATTGGGTGGGAGTGCCAGAGCTCCAACACCGTCTCCGTCTTCGACTGGGGGACGACGAGTAGCTCCTTAATCTCCCCCCGTCGTTCGGCGACGCAGTAGAGCAGACCATCCTTCACAATGAAGTGCGGGAGAGGATGGGGCCCGGGTTGGAGTTCCTGTCCTTCAGCCACGCACACCTGAGCCCAACAGTGCTTCAACCGGTCGTCTTCATGTTGTTCGCGGCTGAAGGACCCCCCCCCCCCGTGTAACTCGCTGAAAAACATCATAAAAGAGGTTAGCCGAGGGGGGGGCGGACTCACCATCTCTCCCGCTATCCGTGGTAAGGGTGACGCCTGGGTTGGATGAAGCCTTCTCCTGCGACGAGGTTGGGCGGCTCCCTCCAGGGCTGACGGGTCGGCGGGTGGCGGCGGTGAGCAGGCTGACGAACCCGGGGAAATTCCTGTCGAGGAGCACTGGTACAGGTAAGTTTTTTACTAAACCCACCTCGACCATCCAGGTCTTCCCTCTGGCCTGGAGCTGAATCTGGTGGGCCTTCACTTCCCAGGTTTCTCCGTGGACGCACGTTAGAGGCAGTATTTCATGGGTTTCGTGTCGAGGGGGGAGGAGCTGGCTCCTCAGCAGGCTCACGGAACTCCCCGAGTCCAACAACGCATGATAGTGGCGTCCATTGACCCTCACCGTCACTCCCGGGGCTCCTTCAGGCAACCGATGGTGAAATCCACAACCCGCCAGCCATTTTCTTCTTGGGGGGTGATGGTGGATCCGTAGGCATCGGTTCGTCGTGGGGGAAGGGAGCCGCGTCTGCTCTCTGGTCACGGGGTGCCCTCTGGCGGACGCGGGTCCTGGACCACCCTCCGGGGGTATGGTGGCGCACGCTCTCCGGGGTCGTCGCGGTGGGCCACCTCCGCCAGCTCAATGGCTTCTACGGCCTCCCATAATGTGGTCGGGTTTCTCATCCGCACCGCCTGCTTCTGTGCACGAGGAAGCGCTCTCAACAGCTTGTCCACCACCACACGTTTAACGACCTGGCTGGTGGAGGGGCTTCCTTCGAGCAGCCAGAGTCGGGCGAGGCGGGATAGGTCAGCGGCTTGGGCGCGCGCTGGCCGGCGAGGGCGATACTCCCAGCCGTGGAATTGTTGTGCCGCGGAGATGGGGGATAGGCCCAGTCGAGCGAGTATCTCCTTCTTGAGCTCCTCGTAATCATCACGTATGCTGGAGTCCAGAGAAAAGAAAGCTCGTTGCGCCTCGCTGGTTAACAGCGGTGTCAGCGCCCGTGCCCACCCTTCCGATCCTGCAGTGGATTCAAAGAGCTGGAGGTAGGATTCGACGTCATCGTGGAGAGTCAGTTTTTGGAGAAGCCGCGTAGCCTGAGCTCTCACATCGGGAAGCGGGATTTGTTGGGCGCTGGCACCCTGAAGATCGCTGACCTTCCGCTCCGTTTCGCTCTGCTGCTTCGCCAGGAACGCGACGATTTGTTGCTGTCGAATACTCATTTCTGCCAGGTGTTTAACGATGTCTTCCATGTTGTAGAGCGTCGCACACCGTACTCACTGTTGAATCCAGAAAAAAACAGAAAAGAAAAAAAAACTGCAGGGTTAGATATCCGGGGTGTAGAAACGCTTGAGTGTGATCCCCCCTTGGTGTTATACCCGCATTCTCCACCAGTTGTCGCAGGAGAGGGATCATCCAACAAGGTTGTAAACAGAAAAGTTCCCCGTAGGGTGGATTTATTGAGTGTGATAAATGTAGTGCTTGTGGGTAGTGCAGTCTTCGGAGAGAGAGAGAGAGCGAGAGAGAGAGAGAGAGAGGGAGGGAGGGAGGGAGAGAGAGAGACAGAGAGAGAGAGAGAGAGAGAGAGAGAAGTTAGCTGCTGCACTCTTCGGAGATACGACTCATCTTTTCTCTCCTCTACTCTCTCTCTGATGCTGCCGCGCTAATGATGCGCGGCTGCTCCCGATCTCCCTTGGACGACGGGCGCCAGGTGTTCCCATTTTATACCAGGACCGCGCTGATTGGAATGGACTCCCGTCACACTATTATTTTGGTAATCGATTAATCTATCGATTATTGGACTGATTAATCGATTAGTCATCGATTATTTCAATGATTAATCAGTAGCCTTTGAACGATTATTCTGCTTTTTCAACCAGTTAAAATAATGAATTACAAATATTCTAACTAATAAATAAAATAAGAAAATCACTTCAGCTTTTGAAATAGTTGTTTTAAATTAATGAACTTTGAGCCAACAAAACATGTCATTCTCTTTAAGTTTTCTGATTCTGTTACACTCAAATTACACACAAATGCTCTCTAAGCATTGTTTACATGTTCTCATTTTGTTCTAATTCAATAGAAAAAAATAAAAAATCAGCTGCATTACAGACAAAAAGAAAGTTGAATGTGAACATATCTTGACAGCAGCATTAATAATTGTTGGTTTACCACTCGTGTTAGTTCATCAAAAGTAATATCCCAGGGAAATACACAGTTATGAAACTAGATATTTGGAGGGTGATAATCTAATAATTCTTAAAAAATCTGGCAACATTTCAAAATGTAAGAAACAAATAAAGATAAGTTTAGAATCAGCATAAGATAATGAATGGTGTGAGAAAGAAATGTTTTGGTGTGTTGTCTTCATTTTATTTCTATTTTTGACTCTTAAAGCAATTGTTGGATTTTTTATATTATTGGGTCAAAACCCGTAATCCATTGCGTGTTCAAAAACCGAAGAGGAGAACGTGTATTAATAAAAAGGTAGATTTAATAAGTATTATTGCAGGAGAAAAACAAGAAGTCAACACGGTGCACCAGAGAACCTTTCCAGTCCGTTCATAGGATGATTCTGACTCTTGTTCGTCCGTCCTCAGCTTAAGTATCACAGTTCAGTTGCATTTCCTTTGAAACAAAACTGGAATATTCTGGAGGAATATCCTTATCTCTTTCTGCATGGGAAGAAAAGGGAGTCTTCCTCTCCAAGGCCATGTATAATGAAACCATTCATTCTCGTTACAGTGAGATCTGACTTTACAAGAAATCATAGAAAGTTAATTAAATTTCCCACACTATTAAAATGAACATTACCCATTGTGGGACAAGTTTTTTTCCCATAATGTGAATAGATCTATATAGCTTTTTATTTTATAGCAACGATTTTTACTTTTTTTATCCTTTTTACGTTAAATGTTAATTATTCTAATGAATACGCAAATAAAATATAAACATCTAAAGTTTGTATAATGCTGTACATTCATAAATTACAGGTATTACAATATTCACTGCTGTAAGCAGCTTGCTTTTAAGCGATTGCATTCTTTTAAACTTTTTAAACAATATTTAGAATTGAACAATGTGTTACAAGTAAATTTGACATCAACGCGGCATATATCAAAATAAAAATCAAAACTTCTTCACGAGTAAACATTTTATTTGAACTCTCATTGGCTTAGTCTGTGCAATCACGTGATTGAATGCGCGTTCACGCAGAGGGGAGTCGAAAAATGGCACAACACTGGGATGCTTCCTCGTGCTCCAACATGCCCGTTGTGCTCCCGTGAAAAGCAATTTCCGCCTTGCATGTATTGCACATGACAGCATTTTTGGTTAAGTTTAGTAAAACTTTCCCACACCTTACTCGTTCAGATTCGTTTGATCTCCATCATAATTCGCGCTGAGTTTACTTCTACTGCAGTAGCATTCGTGAGGGCTGCATCACACTCTAGCGCTCAAATCCCGACACGTGACCCTTACATTAGGTCACATGACATCAAACGACTACTGGACAACAAAAATATTTGTTGACAATTTTTTATTGTCGACGTTGTCGATAATGTCGACTAATCGTTTCAGCCCTACCACGGAGATTCCTGCCTGACCTCATCTGTCAACCTGTCCATCACCATAACAAATAAGAAGGGACTCAAAGCTGATCCTTGATGTAGCCCTACCTCCACCTTGAACTCCTTTGTCTGACCTACAGCACATCTCACTGCTGTCTTACTTCTCTCATACATATCCTGAACTACTCTGATGTACTTCTCTACCACTCCTGACATCCTCATACAGCACCATAGCTCCTCTCTCGGCACCCTGTCATACGCTTTTTCTAAATCCACAAAGACACAGTGCAGCTCCTTCTGACCATCTCTGTACTTCTCCATTAACAATCTCAGAGCAAAAATTGCATCAGTAGTGCTCTTCCTGGGCATAAAGCTATACTGCTGCTCACAAATATCCACTTCTCTTCTTAGCCTAGCTTCCTAGTTTCTTTGTGTGGCTCATCAACTTTATGCCTCTGTAGTTGTTACAACTCTGCACATCACCCTTGTTCTTAAAGATTGGTACTAGGACACTTCTCCTCCATTCCTCAGGCATCTGCTCACTCTCTAAAATCCTGTTGAATAACCTAGACAGGAACTCCACTGCTGTCTCTCCTAGACACTTCCACACCTCCACTGGTATGTCGTCTGGACCAACAGCCTTTCCACTCTTCATTCTCCCCAGAGCCTTCCTCACCTCATCCTTTCTAATCTTTTCAACTTCCTGCTCTACAATATTCACCTCTTCCTCCCTTCTTTCCCTTTCATTCTCCTCATTCATCAACTCCTCAAAATACTCCTTCCATCTTCTCAGCACACTCTCCTCACTTGTTAGCACCTTTCCATCTCTATCTTTAATCACCCTTATCTGTTGTACATCCTTCCCATCTCTGTCTCTCTGTCTCGCTAATCTATACAATTCCTTCTCGCCTTCCCTCGTGTCTAACCTGGTATACAACTCATCATATGCTTTCTGTTTGGCCTTTGCCACCTCCCTCTTCACTCTGTGCTGTGATTCCTTGTAGTCCTGTCTACTTTCTTCAGTCCTTTCAATGTCCCACTTCTTTTTAGCTAGCCTCTTCTTCTGGATGATGTCCTGTACTTCCTTATTCCACCACCATGTTTCTTTATCTTTTTTCCTCCTTCCAGCTGACACACCTAGCACCTTTCTTCCTGTCTCCCTGATCACTTCTGCTGTAGTTTCCCAGTCATCTGGAAGCTCTTCCTGATCACCCAAAGTCTGTCTCAGCTTCTGTCTGAGTTCTTCACAATCTTCTTCCTCTTTCAACTTCCACCACTTGGTCTTCTTTTCAATCTTTCGTCTTCTCTTCTTCCTGACCACCAGAAACATCCTACACATCACCATCCGATGCTGTCTGGCTACACTCTCTCCTACCACTAATTTACAGTCTCTGATCTCTCTCAGATTGGCTCGTCTACAAAGGATGTAGTCTACCTGCGTACTCCTACCTCCACTCTTGTAGGTAACTCTATGTTCCTCCCTCTTCTGGAAATAAGTATTAACTACAGCCATTTCCATCCTCTTGGCAAAGTACACCACCATCTGTCCTTCTAGGTTCCTTTCCTTAACACCCTGTCACCCTGTCTGACACTCTTTTCACCTCTAAAACATTCCTCACAAACTACTCCTTCAGGATCACTCCTACCCCATTTCTCTTCCTATCCACACCATTGTAAAACAGTTTGTATCCCCCTCCAATACTACGCGCTTTGCTACCCTTCCACCTGGTCTCCTGCACACACAGAATATCTACCTTCCTTCTCTCCATCATGTCCGCCAGCTCCCTACCCTTCCCTGTCATTGTACCAACGTTAAGAGTCCCTAATCTCAGATCTATACTCCTGCCTTTCCTCTTCTCTTTCTGTCGACGAATCCTTTTCCCTCCTCTCCTTCTTCGACAAACAGTAGTCCAATTTCCACAGGCACCCTGTAAGTCAACAGCACCGGAGGCGGTCGTTGTTAACCCGGGCCTTGACCGATCCAATATGAAAATCGATTTGGTGACTCGCATATTTGCTTTTTGGCATATTTTTTGCTTTTTGACGCAACCCTCTCTATTTATCCGGGCTTGGGACCGGCACAGAAGTCACTGGCTTGCAACCCTTGTGGCTAGATTCCCAGATGTAAAATAATAATTATTAATAATAATTATTTAAATGTAAAATAAATGTAACTACTCCTTAATGTTAAATAACTCATTATTTATAACTTATTCAAGTGACAATTCGGTTGCATGTGAGATGTTGTTAAGGGGTGTCCAAGGAGTGAGAGCCCAAACCCAGGAGGAAGGTTCAATCAGTTTATTTAGTACTCCACTGAAACTGTTCAAACAGTGAGAGTCGACAATCCAAGGAAAAAGTCTCTTAGATAAAAAAAAATATATAACAGAGATGCACGCAGCAAACATAGCTACATGTGGCGATCTTCGTCAAGCCAAAAATAAATAAAACAAAAGACTGATAAATACAGACAGGCAGAGAAAAACTTCACAGACTTTACCAAACGCGAGACAGAACTACTTGAAAACAATGAACCCGTAACAAGGCAAAGAAATCAAGACGCTTAAATACAAGGCCTAATAAGGGCAATAGAAAACAGCTGAGCGCCGGGGGCGCGCAGGGAAAGCTGGGGAAAAGGGAGGTGCGCATAGGAGAAAAAGGAGAGAGGAGCGCGCCTAGAGAGAGAGAGAGAAAGGAGAACCTCTAACAGATGTACCATTGAGAGATGATTTGAGTTTATTAAAGAAGAGTTTCAGTCATTGAGAGCGTTTTGTTTTCTTCACGCGAGAGAGGGAGAGAGAGAGAGAGAGAGAGCGCTGTGCATCTGTGCACCTGACGTCAAACACATGGAAACAATTGTATGCTTGCTGTTCCTTTTGTAAATCCTTTTGATTTTTGTCAGCTTATAAAAACCCACGTAACTCCATTAATGAAGGATCAAACTGTCCAAGTTTGTGAAACTGTCCAAGTGAATGTTTAGCGGAAATAAAACCCTCACAGACTGAAGACGATGCTTATCGATCATCATCTTATCATCAGGCTCAAAAAACATAGCAGACAAACTATGAGCTGTGCCCATTTCACATCTTGAAATGTATTTTAGCGTGAGAAAACGGGTTTGTAGCGTGAGGGATCACTCAAATGCGAGAGTCAGCTGATCTCTGTAGTTTCGCTCGTGACGTAAGTATGGATGCGGATGCCAAAGGCATTGTGGGAAATGGAGTTTTTCCCCCCGTTTTCGTTACGTCCGCGCAATGGCAGAGATGGGCGATGACGTCAGCGCGCAGCGCTTGGTAAACAAATATGGCCGCTGCTTCGGCCTAGCTCCGGAGCTCTTACACCTCTCATACGGCCGTTACCGGACTTCGCGGCGGTTTGCATTCGCTTCATAAGACGGACCAACTTTTCCCCCTCAGTTTTGGGGAAGAAAAAGTGCGTCTTATGAGCCGAAAAATACGGTAATATCAACTGTGTAAAAGTTAACAGCAGTTTAAGAACAATTATATGCCAAACATGAACAGTTAGTAAACAGTAAAAGTAACAAAAAAGGCTGTAATGTTTCACACCTGCTCCTTACGATCCGAGCAGAGGTGGCTCCGGAGTGTTATGGGAATTTACCATCTAGTGGTCATTTAGAGAAATGTAATTTGAGAAACTTTTAAGAGCACACGTCATACTTCAGTCCCGCCCTTCTTCCAGCGCTTGTCTTACTTTGAGAGGCTCGAGGTTCCTCTTCTTCCGATGCGGATAACACGTGTGTAGGAAATGCGTTGAGACTGTTAAATCTTTACAATAAATAGCTGCATTTGCTGTGTTCTCTCTCAAAC